>PUQB01000830.1:0-90121 GCA_003024785.1 Selaginella tamariscina
TGTTATATTTAATTACTTAAATTGTCAAGTTTTGTAATATATATTTACCTTAGTCTCACACACCTTTGTGGCATTGTGCAAAAGTGGTAGGTTGTATTGTTTACTTGGTGCCACAAAGGCGGTTGCCAGGTGCCAACCCTATCACAAAGGCGAGATCCTACCAATGATAAGGATAGTTTAACCTAAAGGTGGGACGTACCCCTGTCGTGTGGAAGTTTGGGCGGCACAATAGAGGGTTGCGCCTTGACGACACAAACTTAGCTTGTACCGGTAGGAGGTTAATGAGCTCTCTTTTGAACCAAGGAAGCCTCATTACATATACTCTACTTTATTAATGTGATGGAACCCACCCACCCCTGTTTTCCTAAGTGAGTAAGTGGGTTGGCACGAAAATGCTAGCCCTTAATGAAAATGAGTTTTCCTAACCTAATCCTAAACCTAACCCTGTTAGGTCAACCCTAGGGGTGTCCCTAACCCTTTTTGACAAGCTATACTTTGCAGAAAACCCTAACCTGGAACGTCAAAATGAGGGAGAGTTTCTAAATGGAAGTGTAGCTTCGCCTAAGTTTCTTGCAAATACCTAACGACGACCCGGACCATCACTAGATACCCAAGTGCACTATGCGGGCCTGTTTCTTTTCTATAGGGTTTCACATAATCCAGTAGGTAACAACAGTCAAACCCCAAAGTAAAGGGTCGAGTCATAGTAAAAACTATGACACACTCCCCGCCTTTGAAAATGTCAACGTCCTCGTTGACGTCTAACTCCAAGACTAGACTAGGTTAGGAAAAATTAACTGAAAACTAACGCTAATCACTCTATGCGGAGTCAGCAAAAAGTTCACAAGTTTTATTACCCCCCTTGCATTATGCGAAGCCAAATACTTCAGAACCGTCGTTCACTGAGTGAGAACTCAGCTGCCGGAGGTACCACCTGCGACAAGAAGTCATTTGGAGACCTTTTGCACGTCTGCAAAGTCTGTCACCCGACACAGACAACAAGTTAGTTAATTTTTTAGTTAACTAGAATTTATATCGGAGGCCTCTAGTTAATGTTGTCTGTCGGCCCCTAGGTTAAAAGAAATAACTTTATTCTTAATTAGTTTGAGACCTTGCCTCAAACTCATTCACAACTCCATTGTGTAGATTCTCCAATGGTTCCCATGTCGATTCGCACGCCGGATAGCCTTTCCATTTGAGATACTCAAACTTACGTTTTGCGGTCCATAAACCTTCCTTTTGCCAATATGGATTCGACTTCGTACTCCGTACCTTCATGAAAGCTCAGGGCGGACGTAAGTTTTCATATCTTTGCGGATGTTTCTCATCTTGTGGAATGGCTCGAGCAAATTGACATGAAACACATTGTGTATTGTTCCCAACTCTGGAGGAAGATCTAACTCATAAGCCACTTTCCCTACTTGCTTCACCACCTTGTATGGACCTATGTAGTGCGATAGAAACTTCCTCGAAAGAGTCGTTGGAACCTTCAGGTTTTTGGTACTCAACAATACCATATCCCCAACCTGATACTCTACATCCCGCCGATGCTTATCGTACTTACTGACGATACCTTTCCTGTGCTGCAGCCATCGCTTGACGAGCAGCTTCCCATGTTCGATACAATTGTCCCGTGAACTCTGCTACAGATGGAACTCGATTGCTATCGTCTTTCGGTAACACCATACTCTGAGGAATACCACCCTTATTCCCAGTTAACACTTCCATCGGGCTACATCCGATTGCAGTGTGTGTCGAGTTATTGTAACATATCTCAGCCATATCTAAGTGTTCAGCCCAATCAAGTTGATCACCTTGAACATAGCATCTGAGATAGTCCTCGACTTGTCGGTTCACCCTCTCCGTTTGACCATCAGTTTGTGGATGGTAGGCTGTACTGAACTTCAGCATCGTACCAAACTGCTTAAACAACGTTCCCCAAAACTTGCCCTAAATCGAGGATCCCGATCTGAGATCATCGTTTCCGGTAGCCGCGCACTCTTAGACTTCGTGGAAGAACAACTTTGCTGCTTGAATTGCATTCACTGTCTCTACAGTTGGAATGAAATGAGCAACCTTTGAAAACGATCGACTACCACCATAAGCGCATTAAAACCACAAGATTTTGGCAATCCCATGATAAAGTCCAAAGTAACACTTTGAAATGGCCGCTCTGGAATCGGTATAACATTGCAACTTCCCAGCTCGTTTTTGCGATCGACTTCTTCACTTGTTGACATGTCTTGACATATTGGCAACATCATCTATCATACCCGGCCAATAGAATCCCTGTTTCAACAAAGCCAACGTCTTATGCCTTCCACCATGTCCTGCCAAAGGAACGTGTGATGCTCTCTTAACAACCTCTCCCTCCATGTCCCTTCTGGAACATAGAGTCTCTTTATAATTAAAGAACTCCATCTCGTACTGCAAAATGCGCCTGTTTGAGTGCATCCATTCGACTTTCTATTCCTGCTGGAATATTACCATCTCTTCGTAATTGATGAACTTGTTTCCTCTTTGCCACCAGGCTCAAAGCCTCCTTAGCAAACTTGTCCTGAGGATACGCCGTCACAAATTCATCCACCAAAGTTGACAGGGTGCTGACATAATACGAAGATGACCCTTTCTACTGAGTGCATCAGCTACCACATTGTCCTTTCCCGCTTTATGTTGATTTCAGGCTGAAATCGTGCCAACTTCTGCTGCCATCTAGCATACTTTGGTGATAGCTTCGGCTGCGTTTCAAAATACCTTAGAGTTACACTATCTGTCCAAACCACAGTGCCATGACTTGGAAGATAATGACGCCAATACTCCAAGGAAGCAACAATAGCATACATCTCCTTTTCGTGAGTAGGCCATCGAGTTTGCGCGGCATCTAACTTCTTCGAGAAAAGGACACTGGATGTCCTTTCTGTTGCAATACACCACCAATTGCAAAGTCGGAAGCGTCACATTCTACTTCAAAGGGATCTTCAAAGATGGGCAACTGCAAAACTGGCTCAGAAGAGAGTTTGACGAATGCACGTTGGCACTCTGGAGTCCAATGCCATGGAATGTTCTTCGTAAGATCTGTCAATGGGGCCGCTATTTCCGAGTAACCCTTTATGAATCTTCGGTAATACCCTGTCAGACCAAGAAATGATCTAACTTCATGCACATCTTTTAAAGTCATCCACTCGTAATAGCTTGAATTTTCTTTGGGTCCATGGCAACCCCCCCTGAGATCAAGTGTCCCAAGAAATCTATCTTGGTTTGACCAAATGCGCACTTGCTTTCTTTAGCATACAATGGTTCTCTCTCAACCTCTGAAACACTTTTTCTAAGTGTTCCACATGTTCTCAATTGTCGAACTGAAAACCAGAATGTCATCAATATACACCACCACGAACTCGTCTAGATAGTCTCTAAACACATCATCCATCATTGTGCAAAAAGTTGCTGGAGCATTGCACAACCCGAATGGTAAGACTAGAAAAAATGATCCATAACGCGTTCGAAAAGCGGTCTTCTCAATGTCATTCTCTGCTACCCGAATCTGATGGTACCGATCTCAAGTCTATTCTTGAAAAATACTTTGCTTTTGATAGCCTATCAAATAAGTCGTCCACTCGTGGAAGAGGATACTTATTTTTGATAGTTATCGCGTTCAGCTCGATAGTCCACACACATTCGCATCGTACCATCCTTTTTCATTACAAACAAGATCGGTGCACCATACGGCGATCGACTAGGTCGAATGTGTCCTCGACCAACAATTCTGTCAGCTGTCTCTTCAATTCAATAACTCTTGAGGATTCAACCGATATGGGGCTCTTGCCGGTGGAGACGAACCTGGCAAAATCTCTATCTGTGGTCCACAACTCGACGTGGAGGTAACTCGGGCGGCAAGTCTTCTGGCAACACATCCTTAAACATGTTCAAGACTTCCAAAATAGGTTCAGGAACAGATTCTTGACCATCTCCTATTTTGACTTCACCAGTATCCAAAACCATTGCAAGAAACACACGTTCCCGATGTCTAACTTACGCAACTGAGTTAAGGTAAGGAACATAGGATTCCAATCCTTATCAGTTAGCGTTTCCATTTTGAGCGTGTTTTTAATGTCTCTTTATCTGCTGCAAGCGTGATTCGATTATCTCCGGAACCCCTCATTTCGATTACATGTTTATGGAACCATTCCATACCCAAAACAAAGTCAAACCCCGTCATATTCAAGACAACTAAGTCTAGCTTAGCCTTCCAATCTTTGATTTGGACAGGAACTGCCATATTAGTATTTTGAGAACCTTTGCCAAAATTGATCTTTATTTCACACATCTTTATTACATCCAAATTCAATCGACGAGCTAGACTAGTCGATATGAAGTTGTATGTTGCTCCAGTATCGATCATCATTCGGACTCGGTCCCCTCGTATCCTTCCTGTCAAATATAGCAAAGGGTCAGTTTTGTCTTGAATAGCGAATAAGGCAGGTTGTGTCTGGCACAACATTACCTCTTCTGACTCATCTTCCGGATCTTCAAGCGTTTCTGGTTCAGCAACTTCCTCTTCTACCATCGCCTTGAAATGTCCTGATTGTTGTGAGGGTGCCGACACTCTTTAGCAAAATGACCAGGCTTGTTACAATTATAACATTTCGACCCCGCCTGCGGAACGCGGGGAGCAGACTTTGGAGCCGATCCTTTGGCTGCTGAGGAGGTGGTAACGCCAATGGTTTCCGAAATCCTGGGTCTTGATGTGTCCGAAAACTTGGAACTGCCGACAAAGGGACTTGCACTTCGAATTGATGGCGATTGATCTGGTCGCCTATCAAACCTTCTGAACCCAGACTTTGGAGGAAACCTCCTTGGTTTAGGTTTTGCTTCCTCCCCTTTGTACAAGTCTTCTAACGACATGCCATAAGCAACCTTTTGAGCTGCCTCTTGACATTCCCGATAGCTTGTTGGCTTGTACCTTAAGATTTCTTCGCGTTTCTCATTCAAGCTAGCCATGAAGCAACTTCGAGCTTCATCATCGCTCATATTTGGCACCAATCGCCGTACACTTTCGAATCGATAAACGTGGTCCATTGGACTTCCCCGAACTCCCTGTTGACAAAGTGCCAGGTCAGCACGCAATCGCAAACCGAGATCATCCGGCATATACTGCTTTTTGATCTCCTTTTTCATGTGCTTCCAGCTGTTTCGGTATCCACGTTCACCTTCAACAATTCGCCACCAAGTCTTAGCTTCTTCTTTAAGAAACTGCTTGGCACATGCAACCTTTTCTGTCTTTCTCACGGAAGCAGCCTCGAAATAGCTTTCCATATCATACAACCAGTCATCCAAAACCTTGTAATCCTTTGAACCCATGAAATTCGAAGGCTTTACCGGTTTGAATTTACTGGGACCTCCACCACTACTTCCGTCGAAGAATCTGATTCAGAGGAACCTGACTCTGAGTCATGCTTCTTTTCTTTTTCGTGTGTCTGGTTCGGAACATCTGGCACTGTAGTATTCGTCAATCCGAACGGCAACATTATCGATTCGTCGTTCAATCCCAAACATCCCCTCGAAGTTCGTTTAGGGCATCCATCATTATTTCTCGCCAACCAGGTCGTTGTCTAACTAGGGGGTCGACCTGGATCAGCCTCATCCATCTCCTCATTTTGAGCCTCTGCGACAGCCCTCTCTGCCTCAGGCTCTGGTTGCTTTCTTTTGCTCATCGTATTGAACCCTAGTTTCAACACTCGGAGAATATGCTTGGAATATTCCCAATGTGAAGTTGGAAACACCCTGCACAGGTTGTACACCCACACACATCAGCTTAAACCATAAGACTTTCGGACATACCTAGAATCTCACGCCGACTCACTGAGCAAGTGTTCTCCGAAGTTTGACAACTCACAGGATCAAACTCTCTGCGCAGAATACAGACATGTTAACCAAAGCGATAGAGTATCAAGAATTTAGAGTTATCTAAACATTGAAAACACTACGACTTAAGGCAGTCCTACTGACCGCAGAGAACTTGCTCCGATACCAATTGTCAGAGTTTTTACCTGGTGCCACAAAGGCGGCTTGCCAGGTGCCAACCCTGGAATCCCTCTCTGGAAACCCCACGGAATCTGGTAAAGTAACCCGTATTAGGAACCCAACCCTTAGGAACTTAAACCCTAACTGACCAAGTCCACGAACGAGACTCACCTTGTGAATCAGGATACGGACTAGCCGAGCTATAGGTGTTGTTCCTAGCTTGGCGTGGTTGAGGCGGCCGGAGCAAGGCCTCAACCACTAGTTCTGCGGAACGTGAACTCGGGCAACCTTTGAGCTTGCGAGCAGGTTTTCGGACCAAGGAATCTGACTAACTCCTTGGAAGTGACCCCTTGTCACAAAGGCAAGATTTAACCCAGGGTGGGTTGTACCCCTGTCGTGTGGAAGTTTGGGCGGCACAACAAGGGTTGCACCTTGACGACACAAGCTTAGCTTGCACCGGTAGGAGGTTAACGAGCTCTCTTTTGAACCCAGGAAGCCTCACTACATATACTCTACCTTATTTATGTGGACCCCCCCCCCCTTTTACCTAAGTGAGTAAGTGGGCTGGCACTGCCTTAGAGAAAATGGTTGTCCTAACCTAACCTAACCCCCTAGGGGGGGGTTTAGGGCGTGGGGTTAGGGCAACCCTAGGGTTAGGTCAACCCTAGGGGTGTCCCTAACCCTTTTTAACAAGTTATACTTTGCAAAAATCCCAACTTGGAATGTCAAAATGGAGGAGAGTTTTCTTAATGGAAATGCTAGCTTCGCCTAGAGTTTCTTGCAAATACTTAATGACACCTGGCCATACCATCACTAGATACCCAAGTGCATTATTCAGGCATGTTTTTCTACATATAGGGTTCGTCACATAATTCAGTAGGTAACAATAGTCAAACCCCAAAGTAAAGGGTCGAGTCATGACACTTACCATATTAATGCTTACATAATGATGTAAAGATAGTAACCTAAGATTTCATAAACCTTTTCCTTGCCTTTCTTATGCTTCAATATTGAAGGAATTTGCAGTTACTGGTTTAGGGTTTACTCTTTGTCTTCAATAATGTGTATTGTTAATCAATAGGAGCTTGAACTTCTAAATTTACCAATTTCCTCAAATCTACCGGTACATCTAAAGTAATTGTACAATCGGAGGAAGAAGTTGTTGATTGATTTAGATGTTCCAGATTATTGTGGCACCTTATCTGGTTTTTAGTGCACAATCACTTCTTATGTTGCATGGTATTATTAATAAATGTCTTTTTTAAACTCGTTAACTAGTGCCTTACTTTATAATTTCAGGCAATGGATTTATTCTTCTAGAGAGGGTGCCTCAAGCCTTATGGAGACACTATAAATAAACCACAACTTGAGTGTTGGCTAAGATGATGGTATTTTAAAATTAAGTAGTGAGGATAATTTTATATATTAGGTATTTTATAAGTTGAGGTTCACTAACGAACCTCAACCCAAAACAATATTAAATTATTTTATTAATTTTTTAATTTGTAAATACTATAAAATTTTACTCTTAAAAATGTCGCTTATGCACCCTAACTAATTTTTTCGAAAAGTAAATATTGGAGCTAGTTAGCTTTGGAAATTGGATTTGGTTGTGGTCTTTTTTAATTATATATTGCTTGTGTTATTAAGATGTTATCGCGTTTGAACAATCTGCAAAGATGGGATCGTTGAACAATTGAGGGAGAGAATGTTCAAATGAATTTCACTAAGTTTATGTGTGATGGTTGCAACAGTGCATGAGGTGAAGTATCACACTAAAGGTGAATGTCTTGAAAAAACAATACATTCTAAAAATTGTTGTGAATTTGATGGAGTTGCAACTGAGAATAATATTTGAAGACTAGAATTTAATCTGTGAACAATGCCAAGACATAGATGGTCATTTATAAAAATTGTCGACTTGACTAACAATATTGATGAATGTCATGTAAATGGAGGTGTTTCACTAATAGAAGCGAGAAGAGAAATGAGCCAATGTCACTAACAAAGTTAAGCACCATAACTATGAAGTAGAAAGTGCAATGAAACTAAAGAGCTATTCAAAGACCTAGTCCTACAATTAATGCAAGGTGTGTTAATAAAGTTGTAGGTTGTGATACATGTGACGCTTATGTAAGACTGGCCCAATCAATTTGCACACTATCAATTCTAAGTTTTGATGGGGAATGCTCACAAAAAACATTACTACACTGTAAACATTGAATAAATACCAATGCACTTACAAAGACTTCGTAAAAAGAGCTTATGGATGCAAGAATTTTGATTTTGTGTATTTAATAAGTTTATCACATATAATAAAGATAAGGACGCTCTATCAGTAAGCAACTTTAATAGATTTAGAGGTTGTAATTAATTTACTTTAATTTTTATTACTGTAAATTCATTCCAATACATAATAAATCAAGGTTGCCCACAAATTTTAGTCCTGGACGCACATCGATAACACATAAATTGACCAGCCGTAGTGTTCTAGAACATATGCTATCCATTATTGGCTCATCAACCCTTACATTATGTTATCATTATATGACCATCACACGCGCACGCTCAAAAATTCAAAGACGTGTCTCTCATTGACACCATATATGTGTGTTATAAGTATATTACTGAAAGCATCACTCTCACACACACAAGCGCCTAAGAAACAAATATCTAGAGAAAAATCTTTGGACTGTTATGAAAATTATTGGTCCGCCTGCCTTGTTTGAAAACGTGTAGATTTTTCCGCCCCGGCGGCGCATTCTATTTGCAATGGATTTCTTCAAGGTGGTAGCCTTCCTTGTTCTGTTTGTTGTACAGGTTGTTTGTAAGAGATATGATATTCCTCACAACTGGAATGGAACTTAGAAGAGACCGGTGTAGTTTACCTTTCAGGGAATCCCAGCTCATTCGGTTACACAGTGGTAAGCAATGGAAGCATGGATATACTCAGCGACAATGGCAATTTCACTCTGGCGTTTTGGGGGAAGAAGCATTGTCAACATAAGTGAGAACTTCACTGAGAGCAACTTTAACCCAATCTCTCTTGCCGTGATCATGCTGAAAAAAGGTGAATCTCAAATTGCTGCAGTTCCTGTTTGGCAATCCGACTATGACATAATTATAAAGGTTCTTCCATGGTCTGATATCGTGTTTAATGGTCTAGAGTTGAATGACACCGGCAACCTTGTTCTCTATAGAAACAGCACTGTGGCGTGGCAAAGTTTCGAACATCCCACTGATATCTTGCTTCCCGGGCAACTGTTGAAGTCCGGCATGAACTTAACATCACACACTTATATATCTTATATATCTGAGGTTGTGCCTGGAGGTCTCGTATTGTATATGGCTGTGATCTGGAGTATCAGCAAAGTTATGGTGTGTGGAGCTTGGAAAGCCGTGGAGAATCGTCAGTAAGATCTGTTTTGAAGACAGCGTGTCATGGTTACGAAGCTGTACTCCATTACACAGGGAACCAGATCTACTTGGCTTACGAAACGGTTGCAAAAAACGTGAGTTTTACCACTGTATGTTCAATACCTAAGTTTGGTACTTGCAACATCAACTTCAACATCAGTATTACCGTATCTTCGTCTGGACAACCATGGTGATCTTGTCCTGTACAGGTATGACTCAAACTCGAGTGATTGGGTTGCAGACGTTAGATTCTCCGAATAGTTGGGGTGGTTCCTCTTGCAAGCTTCCATCAAGCATGTGGTCCTTATGGCATTTGTGACCCAACTAACCAGAATATTTGTGAATACTACGAATATTGTAACCCCGAACTTTGTATGGGGTTGGATATCCTTCGATGAAGTTCGTGGAGCCGGTTCTGCCGAGAACCAGTGCTGAAAACTGCTCTCATTGGAACTCATCAGCAAGGATGTTTTATGACAATTCAACTGGGGAGTGCTTTGCATTTTCTCGGTTGTATGGGAGCTTGCGTCAGATAACGATACCAGAAGCATCACTGCATTCCTTTGCCATGAGCACAGAATTAACCTACTATATCAATCTTTTTTCTTTTTGGCAGCCATTTTTCGCAGCCAGAGGGTCACTAGCAATGCTAGCGTTATCTTTAGTTTGGATAATCGCCAAAACTAAACAGGGATGGGTCAAGTATTATGTAGTTAACTACTTTAGCAAGGCCGTTAGAGAAGTCGAGAGCTTGCTATCCACAATGCAGGGACTGCCCCGGAGGTACACTTACATGGAGCTGCATAGTGCAACAAAAGGATTTACTATGAAACTTGGTGCCGGCGGGTTTGGTAGGTGTACGAGGGGATGACGAGCGATGGAAGACATGTTGCGGTGAAGAAACTTGGCGAGAATGCGACGGACAGTGCCAAGCAGTTGTGACGGAGCTCGTCGGCGTCGGAGGTATAAGCCACCTGAATATTGTGAAGCTGTATGGCTTCTGCATAGAGGGTGCAAATAAGAAGCTGCTTGTTTACGAGTTTATGCCGAACGGTTCTCTTGATAGATGGATATTCAGAGAAGGCGCGTGCCTTAATTGGCAACAAAGAGTCGACATCGCGCTCGGCACCGCCAGGGGACTGTCGTACCTTCACCAGGAGTGCAGCGAACCAATCCTTCATCTAGATGTCAAAGCCTCAGAACATACTCCTGGATGAAAAGTTCGTTGCAAAGGTTGCTGATTTTGGAATGGCTAAGCTCCTCACCAACCGAGACGTGACTCAGGTGAGACACGTGTGAGGGGGACACTGGTTACCTTGCTCCAGAGTGTTGAGAGGCGTAGCGACCAAAAATGTGACGTGTACAGCTACGGTATGGTACTGCTGGAACTTGTAGCGGTCGCAAGAATATAGACTGGGGAAGTGAGTGAATCGGAGACGGAGGATGTGTGGTTTTTCCTTCCTGGGTGGTTAACCAGGTTAAAAACAACGGGGATGTTTCAAGGTCGTGGTGAGAGGATTCGAGCTTCTGCCATGGAACAAGGCGAAGAGGTGAAGAACATGGTGTACACAGCACTATGGTGCATACAGGATACTGCGTCTCACGGCCGAGTATGCACGAGATTGTGGAGACGCTGGAGGACATAGAAAGTGTTGGGGAGCCTCCCATGTCCTTTCACTTTGATGTGCAGACTGATGATATCATGAAGAGTGTTGCGTTGGTGCTGTTCAGTCAGATCAGATTGTCACTGTTTCTACTGATCATTCCAGCTTGTTAAGATGAAGCTTACGGTTTATAATATTATTACTTAATGTTTTATGCTAATGTGTGTGTGTTGTGGAACTGTATATATATAAGATAACCAACATGCATATAATAACGTGTGCTTGCTTCTATATACATAGTACACCAAAGTTTTTAACATTAGTACATTATATTATATTATATGAATGAATATAAGTTCCTTAGGTCATACAGGGATACGAGCATGTCATCTGTTTACTTTAATTATTACTTACTCACACACTCACTTCCCTTCTCTCTCTCCCACACACACACACAAACACAAACACACGTCATACATACAGGCAGATTAAACGTGGTTAACCTTAATGTATATAAGAGTTAAGGTTTTAGCTATGGTTAACCTTAATGTATATAAGGGTTAAGGTTTTTGAGCTATGGTTTTTATATTATATATATAAAAATTAAGTCACAAATTATTAAAACTTGGGATGTTTACGATGGAGTTAGATACTTGGGCAGAGTTTGACCATTAAGAAAAGCTTGAAAGAGTTGCAATCCTTCTTCGAGTCTCGAAGAAGGCACCATAGTACTGTCGTAAATGTCAATCCTTTATACACTTGACCATCCTCCCACCTGTAAATGTATAATATTATCTCTCCCACACACACCACAATACAGACATTGTGAGATATACATATGATAAAGAGTTTATTATCTTTCATGTATATATATCTATACTATATATATATAACAGGACAGCATTGAAAAACTACAAAGATAGAAGGGTTTCCGTGCACAAGAGATATCTGAAGCATCACATGAAATGCATCTTGCACATCTTTTAAATTAAATAAACTTCAGTGTTGTCTTCGCCGTTCATGTGGACGATTAAACAGTTTAATTTACAGTTTAAAAATAATTTTAAAATAACTATATTATAATTTAATTATAAAAATACACTCACATTTCTCTTGGTTGTTACACAATCGTCGGTATCATCTTCAAGGATATAATTGCCGACAAAGTTATTGTGCATGAATTATCATTTATTTTACTAATAACAAGCTAAAACTACAGTATTAAGTCTCTCTCTCTTGCACATCTTTATGATACTAGTTCTATGTTAATGATAACAGGGTGCGGATTTATGACTACAGTCGAACTATACTAAAATATCAACTCCCGACTCGGTAAATATTTTAAAAATTATTATGATTTTTTAACAAATAATGTAATAATTATAATATAATTGCATTACAAGTTACTCGTGTTTGCTTTTCAAATTATTAGTCTCGTCCTCTCAAGATTTCATATATTTCATTATCAGACACACACTCTATCTCTTTCTCTCTCCTCAACATACAACGTAAAGGATCGAATTAAGCTATCTTAGTTAAGAATATTTTGGTTTTATATTTGTAATAATACATGTGCACTTTTTAAAGTTGCATAATTCTATTGAAATGCATAAAAATATAGTTTAAATTTCAAGTTTAATAAAATAAACCAATCAACTTTTAAGCTTATTATTTTAAGAAGTAACAATTGAATTTTTGAATTAATTAAATATAAATAAATTCAGGTATTTATAATTAACTTTCTGTATAGTAGTGAGCGTTATAAAATAAAGTACGAAACAGATTGAAATCAAATTGCAAAAAGCAGAACATAGAAAAAGTTATTGAATATAAAAAAACAAAGCTTTAAAATGGATTAAATCTTCTCTATATCATATCAAAAATCTTTTTGAGCTTCTTTCACACCCTAGAATATAATAGGCTACTACGTCAGCACTCTTATGCACGTGGGAAAAATGGACTGACACGTGGCAGCCTCTCCTTTCACGGCATTTATTATTCTACTCGGATACCTTTTCTGGGCATTTGCGTATAACATGCTAGTCTTACAGCGCATGGTGGTTTGAAGCCTGACGTTGCAAACAACATTCTTAATGATGTATGATCTTTTTCAAATTCACTCATGCCAAGAGAGAGCTAATCCATACCGTACATGCACAACTTACCACTCACATCTTAATTAATTTTTTAACCATGAATACACAATTATAAATGTACATAAAAAATGATTTTTTTAATTAATTTTATGTGTAAATATTATGTACATTCTCAATTAGTATAAAGGTATTTTAAAAAGTCGGCGAAGAAGTAGAACCTATATTATTATCTGGTTATCGTCTTATTTATAATATTTAATTTGCTTTCTCAAGTGAAGTGACGTTTTTTTATATATAATGTGGGTTTAGGGTTTAGATAATAAATCGTTTAGCTAAATATAAGCTACCTGACCCAGATACTTTATAAAATTAATATGTTTAATATACTTAGTATGCATTCACAAATATGTACATAATTATATGGTTTATGTCCAATAAAACTCAATTGAGTACAAACATAAGAATTTGCATCCTTCGTACTCATATATATATGTCTGAACAAGAAGTGTATATATATATATATATATACCCCTATATATGATACATTTATTAAAAATGTATATATGTATTGTCTCTCTCCCCCACACACACAAGGTCTCTCTCTTCCTCTCTCTCTCACATACAAGGTGTCTCTCTGGCACACACACACACAGGGTTCTCTCTTACTCTCTTTCATCATAACAAGGTCTCTCTCTCCTCTCTCACACACTCTAACACAAGATCTCTCTTTTCCTCTCTTTCAACATACAAACTCTCTATCTCACACAAACAACACAAGCTCTCTCCCCTCTTCTCTTTCACACACACATACAAGGTCTCTCTCTCTCTCTCTCTCTCTCTCACACACACACACACACACACACTCTAACACAAGATCTCTCCTTTTCCTCTCTTTCAACATACAACTCTCTATTTCACACAAACACACAAACTCTCTCCTCTTCTTTTCACACACACATACAAGCTCTCTCTTCTCTCACTCACACACACACAAATCTCTCTCTTCCTCCTTTCACACACACATAGAAGGTCTCTACTCTCTCCTCACACACACATCACAAGGTCTCTCTCTCTTTCACATGCATAGAAGGTCTCCATCTCCTCTTCTCTTCTCTAATTTGTTAGAAACAATATATTAACTGTATCTATGGAATCCCATGGTACCAACGAACTTAAGTAGTTAATTTTAAAGATTTCAACCAGGCTCTTAAATCACTCGTAAGAATGACAGAATCCATATCTTCATTATAAAAATAAAACTATATTACAAACTTTACGTGTGTGTGTGTTTGTGTGCATGGTGTGTATGCACCTTTAAATCCAGATTCTTAATTGTGAACTCAAGAATTTTTTGTAGCATAGAAAGGTACATGTCGTTTTCTCTATATCCAATGTTCTTGAACATAAAAGATCAATTTAAATATTATGTATACTTTATATACCATAGAGAGTTTTATTATTTTTCAATTTAATTTACAAACACACCCACACATACTTACAAGCAGCCTTGGAATATTGATGATGATTCAAATGAAGTGCATCTTGGACATTCTTTCGATTCAGATAAACTTTAATATTATCCTTACAAGGTATAAACAAAAAATGACGTTGGTGTACACAATTAAAACAGCTTAATGTATAGTTTAAAAAAAATATTTAACATAAAAACTATATTTATTTAATAAATAAAAAAAAAATGCACTCACATTCCTCTTAGTTGTTACACAATCGTTGGTATTATCTTTAAGTATATCAAGAAGGATTTATATCACCATGAATGCTCCATTGCATTCAAATAAATTACCATACAGACCACACTTAACCAAAGTAGTCATATGATCAGTGAGTGATTTTGTTATTACAATTTAAGGAGGGAAATGGAGTTAGTTTTGCTAATAAGTGTTCTGTTTCTTGTGAGTTCTGCAGCAGCGTGTAATGATGATCTAATCAACTTTCTTTCTAGTCAACCTCCAGTCAACTTCAGGCAGTATACTAGTCAAATTCCAGTCAACTTTAAGGATGGTCGTGCTCTTTTCTATTGGTTTTTCTGAGACTGACCATCCCAATCTACTTTGTTGTCCATTAAATGGATGTATGTCTGTGTGTTTGGGAGAGAGAAAAGGGAAAAGTGTGTGTGCGTGTGTGCGTGTGTGCGTATAAAGCTTTTTTTGTAGGTCCTGGATGTTCATCTGTTGGGTATCGATTTCTAAGTGAACTCGGTCCTTTCCATGTTAACAATCATTCTTATAAACGAGTTACATATTTAACTATAAATATTTAGATATTTATTTATATATAAGAAAAAACTTTTTATGAACAACTGCCAACATGATATTCTGCATAGTCCAATAGTACTTTGAACAACACTGATACTAAAACAACCAAACAAAGAAAATCTTAAATTCTTGACTCAGTGGTTTAAGAAGTTCTCTCAGCACAACACACAACGATTCTACATCGTTGATGAAAGCTACGCAGGTACCCCATATTTTTCTAAAACACACACACACACATATTATATTCTATATACACTATATGTTTTTGTATACCACAGGCACACATATATGCAGGGCATTACATCCCAACTTTGGCTATGGAGATTTTGTCTCATAGCAAACATCATCATCATATCAACCTTAAAGGGTTGCTGTAAGTCCTCTCTCTCTCTCTTCGCACACACACGCGCACACACACACACTCTTATGATTCGTTGATTTAGATTTGAAAAATGCATTTACCAATGTGGATTATGATGAGCTTTCCACTAATGACTTTTATTACACGCACTCGATGATATCAGATGAACTTATGCTACTTTGGTTAAGTGTGATCTATATGGTAATTCATCTAAATCAATGGAGCGAAGAGAATTTCACATTGGCGTTGATTTTATATATACTTAAAATGATACATGACTGTGTAACAACGAAGAGAAAGGTGAGTGCATTTTTTATTTATTAAATATAATATAATTTTATGTTAAATTATTTTGTTATAACTACAGATTAAGCTGTACACCATCGTCTTTTTGTTGTTTATGATGTGTCTACACCTTGCAAAGGACAACACTAAAGTTTATCCGAATCGAAAGAACGTCCAAGATGCACTTCATATGAATCATCACGTGTCCATATTAGCAAAGCAGCTGTCGTAGGTATGTGTTGTGTGTGTGTGTTTGTAAATTAATATGAAAGATAATAAACTCTCTATGGTATATAAAGTATACATAATATTTAGATTGATATATTTTAACGTTGGATACGGAGATAACGACATGTAACTTTCTATGTTTGAGTTTGCAACTAAGGATATAGATTTACATGTGCATACACATGCGCGTGCACACACACGCACCTGTGTGTATGTTCTGTAATAATATAATTGTTTTTTACAGTGGAGATATGGATTCTGTCGTTCCTACGGTGGTTCGAAAGCCTGGTTGAAATCCTTAAAATTAATTACTCAAGCTTTTTGGTACCCATGGAATTCCACCAATAAGGAAACGTAGAGAGAGAGAAGTGTGTATGAGAGAGAGGAAGAGAGGGAGACCTTGTATATGTGTGAGAGAGAGACTTGTGTGAGTGTGTGAGATAGAGAGACCTTGTATGTGTGTGTGAAAGAGAGGAAGAGAGAGACCTTGTGCTGCATACGTGCGTGCATGTGTGTGTGAGAGAGAGAGACATTTACATTGTTAATATTTTATATTTGGATGGAGTCAAGTGTATAAAGGATTGACGTTTGTGACAGTACGAGGAGCCGGGCATATGGTGCCTTCTTTGAGACTAAAGAAGGATTGCAACTCTTTCAAGCTTTTCTTAATGGTCAAATTCTGCCTAAGTATCTAACTCCATAGTAAACATCCAAGTTTTAATAATTTGTGAATAAACGTTATTTAATTCTCTTATATATATATAAAATATTTTGTTTTTATTTAGTTTTACGATTATTCTTTGATGCAACAGTAAGCTAAAGATTAATACCAATATTCCCTTCTCGGCTGGAGAGAATTGTTTAAAATTAGTAATGATGTGTGTGTGTGCCTAAATAAAATGTTGTAGAAAAATGTGCTAAAACGATTTTATTAGTTGCAATGAACATGTACAAAGAAATTATAAAAGAAATAAATACTTTTCATCTTTATCATACATACATTGTCGCGTATGTAGGATACACGCGTGGGATTCTTGCATTCAGTGTGTGTGGTGTGTGTGTGTGTGAGAGAGAGAGAGAGAGAGAGAGAGAAGAAGAGAGGTGAGTGAGAGAGGGAGAGAGAGCAGAAAAGGAGAGTTGTTAATGATGTCACAACTTTAACACAGGGATTCTTGCATTTCAGTGCGTGCGTGGTGAAAGAGAGAGAGAGAGAGAGGAGAACACAAAACTAAATTGAAAAGAGAGTTGGGATTTGTGAATGATGCACACCACTTTATGTGCATGAGTGTGTGTGTGAGAGAGAGAGAGGAGACATATATACATTCATTCATCGTATGTTTGTTCTCGTATATCCTTTCTGATGGATGTGTCTTGCTCAGACATACATGTACGATGAAAACTCTTATGCTTGTACTCTGAGTGTTTATTGGACAAACGGTAGAGTTCATATAAATATGTACATATACGAAGTATATATACATGTTAATCATGAATTATATTATTTTTAATATAATATCATTCTTATATAGATAATACGTATATTCTCAATATTTCTACATTATATAGCATAAGAAAATTCACATGAGAAAGCATATTAAATAATATAGGTTCACTCTTCTTCAAATAAATAAATATACATGTATATATGTAATATTAAAATAGACAAGATTACAATTGATAAAATTGGAACGATACAGGAAGTTAACATGTCCCTTGCGCAAGGACGACATGCACAAATCGAGAAATGGTCCAAATTTAGTATTTAATTCAGTGATATTCATAAAATTCAATTATGTTTTCTTGCCATGTTTTGTTTTTGCAATTTGATTTATCAAAATTCAATCTGTTTCATAATTTCTTATTTTATTTTTGTATTTTTCTAATGCTTACTAATATGTAATAGTGGTTTTTATGTTTAATTCAAAAATTTATTTGACTTCTTTATCTTAACTGGGATTTAACTGTATTTCTATAGCAATATGAACATTCAAAAAATTAGAATATTCCAAATATAAAAACACAAATTATTAAACTTCATGTATAGTAGTGGTTATACTGAATGATTGTTTAATTCGATCCCTTATTTACATGCTACTTACGAGAAGAGTCTGATAAGCACCTAGTTAGCTCAAGCTGGATATAATGACCAGAGTGCAATATATGAATCTTGAGATATTTTGTATAGCAAGTGGTATCCTTCGATTGTAGTCATAATCCGCACTCTGTTATGGTTCAAACATAAACTAGTACCATAAATGTGTACGTGTGTGTGTGTGTGTGTGTGTGTGAGAGAGAGAGAGAGAGAGAGAGAGAGAGAGAGAGAACTTACTATTGTAGTTTAGCTTGTTATTAAGTAAAATAAATGATAAAGACATGATATATACTCTTCTTATACTTACAGATATATTATATATGTTATACTAGTTTACCTGTTGTCTCATCCACTGTAGCAGCAATTTTGCCATCTGGACGTATGGAAACATCTCCAATACCAGGACGATCACGACATATTCTTTTACTGATGTAAATGTGTTCTGTAAAGACATTATTTATCATACATGTTATGTTATATGTACATCTCCCTCCCTCCCTCCCTCCTCTCTATATGTGTGTGTATCTATGTGTGTGTGTGATGTATATGTACAGGTAACAGAATAATCAATCTTAGTACTGCATTATGCACTCATCAATGGTGATCAATGTTTAACTACCTGGTGTTATCAATGTTGAAAAAGATGGTGTTGTCATCAGCAGCTCCTGAAATGCCACCTCGGCAAGATGCATCCAATGCAATACTAGCACTAACCAGACCAAACTCTTTAAACCATCAAAGAGAAGGAACTTTTGCAAATATATAAACACATACGACGATATGTTCTGTAATATATGAATGCACGATATGTAACTTACCAGGTTCAGTGTGGAAACGAGTAGAAATACGTGGTAACTTGGGGTTCCATAAATCCCATAATGCCATGGTTCCAGTTAAGTATGTGTGTCTGTGCATAGACAGACCACAAGCTTTATGCCAATATATGTGTGTGTAAGCTTATATTGTTTGATATACTCACTATGTTTATACATTGGATGCACTCACACAACATATCCACAGATATGAGATGTAAGAAGGTATATAGATAAGCACATAGTAATCTGTACACATGGATGCAGATACAGATTTATATACGATCAGATACACCACAATTGATATAGAGCGTACTAACAACGATATATATATATATAATATATTCAGTACACAGAACTCACATATATGCCTAGATATATACAAAACAGATAATTCATGCAGATATTATGCTCGCGGTCACATGTTACTCATAGATGGATATACACATGGACACGCCTAGATGCATGTATGTAATACACGGGATAGCAATATATTCATAAGATGAAACTATTCACCACCTGGCACTCATACACGAAAAATTAAGGATAGAGTACACATAACAATTCTGTTATACTACTATATGTATATATGAAAATGTACTTTGAGCAGTTTTTGAAGAGCAGCTAATACTTTCATCCCATTTCTTTTGTAAGAGGTGTCCTGTGTGCCTCATAAGTCTCACAATGCTCGACGTAGAAGTGCAGATTTTCGAACGCCCCAGTTTTTACCGCTGTTGCCTTCTACTTGTGTGCTTAGAAGACAAGGTGCGCATATTATGTATCTATACACAGTGTGTGCCTACATGTGAGTTTCTGATTGTTTTATTACTATTTAATGTACACACACACACACACACACATATTGAATCACATTGATGTGCATACCAATAATTTATCTTTAACTTAAGCTGTGAGTTTTGCAGAACGAATTTGAACGTGCGTGAATTGACTGTGCAATTTGGCTGCGTGAGGATTATTCAAGCTGTACAAAGAGCATTAACGACGTATATCAGTTCGCGTACATAATACATATACACATTATTATATAATATGAAGATATCATACATACATACATAACAATATTATATTACACACACACACACACACACACACACACACACATGGACAGGTGTATCCCACAGGCAGCTTTGTATATGTATCGTATGGTAGTAGTTCACGTATGTGCGTTCGTAGTTATTTGTCTATGATAGTCAAGTTAATTGTCTCGTGCAGATATAAGATATTACTATGCATAGTTGACTCTTAGCTAGATGTAGTTACTTAAACCTAATATGTTTGTGAATAGATTATAAGTATTATTATAACTAAGATAGTTAACCATAACTAAATATAGTTAATTATAATTAAACATAGATGACTACATAGCTTAGATAGCTAACTATAACTATAGTTAGTTGACTATGTAATTAGTCATTACTTAAGTAGTAAACTATAATTTAAACCTAAATGATTATAATCAGACACAGTATCTATATACATATGATAGTTAACTATTGTACGTATATAAGTTTAACTAGTAAACCCTAAACCAAGGTTTTATGAGAAGATCGTTATATTTGGTGTGACTTTGGAACAAAAAGAGGGTGTACCAAATCCAATGAATAATGAACGTTCTTACTTGTTGCAATGAACATGTATAAAGAAATATAAAAAATTAAACACTTTGATTTTTATCATACATACCATATGAGTGTGGGATTCTTGCATTTCAGGTGTGGTGTGTGTGTGTGTGTGTGGTGAGAGAGAGAGAGAGAGAGAGAGGAAAGAAAGAGAGGAAGCATTGAAAAGAGAGTTGGAATTTGTAAGTGATGCACACCACTTTAGAGTGGGCGTGTGAGAGAGGGGAGAGAGACAAATACATATATATTTTTTAATACCTTTTTATAGATAGATAGATAGATAGATAGACGTATAAACACACACACGAAAATATATATGGGGTGTGTATCTATATTATGAGTATGTAGAATGTAAACTTGTATGTTTGTACTTAATTGAGTTTTGATTGCACATAAACAATGTAGTTTATATAAATATGTACACATATGAAGTATATTATAGATGTTAATTTTATAAAGTATCTGGGATTGATATATCTACATATACATCCGAGTTATATTATATTTAGCTAAACTGAATTATTTATATTTTAATATAATATCATTCTTATATAGACAATTTATATGTATATTTTCAATATTCCACATTATATAGTATCAAAAACTCACATGAGTATGTTTATATTAAAAATAAACGATAATATAGGTTCACTCTTGTTCAAGTTCAATGGCACCGAGACTTTATTAGAATATACATAATATTACTACATAAATTTATAATTAAAAATCATTTTTATGTACGTTTATTAATTATTTATTCATGGCTAAATAAAATAAATATACATATATATTGATGTATATATAAATGTTTATTCGTATATATCATTTGTATCTTTTACATCAGAAATAACCTGGAAATTTAAAATAACGAGGAAATGTATTAAATACCACCTGCAAAAATCCAGTGGGAATGCACACGATATATTATGAAATTAAATTTAAGTGATTAAATTTAAGATAATTATTTTCAATTTCTCATACATGGTTTATAAGAATTAAAAATTTGTCTTAATATGCATAATTGTATATTTTTAGATTAATTTTAAAAATTAACCTTGTTTAAAGAGAACTAACAAGTTAAGTTCAGAATCCATTAAAATAAGATAGTTATAATTTATTAAATAAAATAGAGAGTTTATAAGATTTATTTATTTTTCTAAAATATCCTGAATAGGATATAAATATTTTTAATTTAATTTAGGTAAATCGTTACTGTGGAACTTTATGCTTAACTATTGAGTTTATCAACGATGAATTTAATATACTGCTGATATAATAATATATAACAACTGAAACAAAAACTCTTTTGAATATTTGTTAATTTAAATTTTACATTTTTATGTTTGAAATTCTAATTAATCTAATTTTAGGGAATGACTTTTGTTTTGCAATTTAATGATTATAAACTAACGGTTGTTTATGATTTTATAATGCTTATAGTTTAAACATATCATTAATGCATTTGTACAAATAAAATGATTCTTATTTATCAATTAATTACTTTAAATATTTAATCTCATGTATATTTAATATCTAATTTTTATTATAATTAACTATTAATGTTACATCTAATTATATATTTATACACGTACTCGGAGAGCTTATTACAAGTCTCATTGTGTGTGTATGCGTGCATGTGTGTGAAACACATGGACCACACGCACACAATGTCATTAACTGTAGAATTTACCTTAACCCCTGACATGATTGTATTTGAAACAGATCATGCATCACTAAAATGTGTTCGCAACGTAAGGCTGCAATCCGTCTTGACGTCTGTTGTATGCAAATGCCCACAAAGGGCATCCGAGTACAAGAAAAATGCCCGTAAACGGAGAGGCTGCCACGTGTCATGCTTATTATCCCACATGCATGAGAGTAGCCGATGTCATATACTATATATTCTAGGTTACGAGAAATTCTAACTTTTCTACGCATCCAGGTTATGAGAAAAACCTAATATTATTGTTCACTGCAATTTTAATTTAAATATAAGGTACAAATATTATTAAATATGTTTAAAGAGTTCAGCTATTAAATAAGATATTTATAATTTATTAAATATTAAAAAATAAAGATTTACTTTATTTAATAAGGAATGATTAAAATTTTATGAATAGGATATAAATATTTTAATTTAGGTAAACCATTAACTTGGATCTATATTATTTTCATTTACAAATAAAAGGATTCTTATTACTTAAAATATATAATATCATGTATTTTTTAGATTTTATTGTAAGATAATATTCTATATATTATATTAAAAATGGATGCTTCAGGGCTAAAAGTTATATATATCGGATTTTTAAATTTTAAATTTGGAACGTTTTAAGTTTAGGGTTTATAGATTAGGGTTTAAAGAAATGAAGAAGAAGGGACCGGCTCCTGATCCGATTGCAGTCTTCAGGGCGCACAGATCAGCCGTTAGATCGATTGCATTTCATCCCACGAATCTTCTATTCTGGTAAATTTTCTTGTGAATACATTAAATAATTTTAATAAAAATATTTTAGTATATTTTCTCATATAACCCACTATGTATGCAGAAGGTGAATTGAGAATTTGGGACACGTACAACTCTTTCGTCATCCCGGTAAAGCATGTGTATGTGTAATAGTATTATACACAAGTATTTCAGCTATTACGTATGTACGAGACCATATAATTATATATAATTCATATATGCACGCACATGCAGATACACACACGCAAGCCAGATTGTGGAAACAAGCATTAAGTATGGAGATTTTGCACTTTGTATGTTTTTCTGTTCTTTATACTTGGACCATGTAATATGACACACACACACACACACGTACGTTATTCATATATTAACATATACATGTCGGTAAGCTACCACTAACTTTTAAGTGCCAAAATCTTATCTTAATAATTTTAATATCCTCTAATAATGGGGGTTGAATACAGAGTACACAGCTTAAAATCTGGAGTTTTAGGAATTGGTACGAATGATTTTCTGGAAAATAAAATTCTCACGTAAGTAATACTTCAAATGCATTTTATTCTGATTATTTAGTCACGTTGTACAGGCAAGGACGTGATGGTACAATCAAATGCTGGCAGCTAGTAGAAGCAAGCCTCTCCAGGTAACTTTATATCCGCATGCGTTCGTGCGTGTGCGTGTGCGTGTGTGTTGGCCACTTATATATAGTTTATGGAACAAGTGTGGAAGTGATATTGCGTCTCTATAACACGTGTACAGGTATACACTAATATTTACATGCAGGGAACCACTTGTGACAATCACAACTAATTCGTACCATTTTTGTAAGCTTGCACCTCTTACATTATCCACTGCCCCAGCAATAACAGAGATTCCAAAAGATTGTGCAAATCAGCAGATAAATCACGAGCAAAGACCATATATTCTTGCAGGTTTATATTATATTATATAATATATAGAGAGAGAGAGAGAGAGAAGAGAGAGAGAGAGAGAAGACTACACATATCCCTGTGTCTATATATTTCCTGATAAGGAAAAGGACGCGCCCGCGCGCACAGACACACACGAAGATAAAAATAGATGCATGTGTAGGTATACCGTATGTATCTTGTCTAACTTTATATTTTGTTAGGCCAGACTCTTGTGGCTATTGCTGGTGAAGACCCGTCTTTGGTAAGCTCTCGTGCTCCCTCCCTCTCTCTCTCTACAAAGCTTTGTAGTTTGCAGGCTGAAGTTTGGGATATTGACTCAGCAAAGCGTGTGCACCAGTTCTCTCATCCTTCGGATGCCAAAAGCTCAGGCAAGTCAGCCTACTTACACTTCAATTATAACCCGCAATTCAATACATACGCATGTACAAGGTTTATGAATACACACAAGATTTGTGTGTGTGTGAAACCAATTTGAAAGTGTATATTTAATATGCAGGAATGTGCATGGCTTTGCAACTCTTTGTGCCGCCTGGACATAATGAAACACTGAACGTACTTACTGGATATGAAGATGACGTTTTCGGTTCACAGGCACGCTTCCTGAGGTGAGCAGGATCTTGAGCTACAAAAGTCCGTCCATAGAGGTGAAGACGACGACGCTCTGGCCAGGCAGCACTATCGGATTTCAAATGCCGCACTGCTGTTCAGCTTCTGCTAGTTCAGGTATAGGCTTATAAATACAACAGTCATTAGTTAGCATAGTGGCTAGTGGCTACTGTTGCTCATTATTCATATTTACATGCATGTATTTATACATCTGTATTTGGAAAAACTGTTACCGAGACGCAAGCGACTCTCTCTCCCTCCCTCTCCCTCATATTTACTGTTATAAGTAGTAATATTTGATTTATATACATCGCATTCATATATACTTCGTGTTGCAGGCAATAAACGAACTGTACACAAACCATGGTGCAAGAATGTCCGTTCCACACACAATGCTCCTCCTGGACATGCTTCACCTGGTAGCAGCACACGCACATGGGATAAACAGCGATGTACAATTACGTACGAAGCTTGAACACATGAAGCTTGCAACACAGCTGTCCGATCCACCTCTTCTACGCCTGGAGAGTGAATCCTATCATGTGTGTGTGTGTGTGTGTGTTGTGTGTGAGTGAGAGAGAGAGAGAGAGAGAGAGACTGAATCAAACCTGCAGTAAACACATGCTGAGAGCGAGAGAGAGGGAGAAGTAATACGAGGTTATTTTTAAGTATTTCTATTAAGTCAAACTTATTATTATATAAATATAAAATTAAATCAAATTATCAAATGGATATAGTAATGATTTAAATCAAATTAATGAATGAAATAAAGGTCTCATGAATTAATAGATTAATTAAATTATTTATTTATTTTAAAAACATCATTTAAATCATTAGTGATAAAGCATTTAAAATTTCATTACTTTAAATTAAATGAACGAATTGAAATTAATATCCTTATTATTTAAACACTTTTTTAAAAGTGGAATTTTATAAATAAGTAGAATTTGAAGGTTAAATTAAAAATCTGTAAATTAAATAAATATGTAATAATATTATTGTAATGTGATTATATTTTTATACTTTAACAATTATTTTACTATAACTAAACTATAATGTCGTTTCTATACTAGTGTGTGTGTGTGTATATATATATTATACATATATAGTAATATAATTATATATTCATTTATAAGGACCTTTAACCCTTAAGGATTGTTGTAATATTCATTTAAAATATCTTCTAAAGATAAATGTAGAGATTTCTGAAGAACAAACGGAACAATGGCTTCTTTAATAATAAATGAGTGTGTTTTCGAATAGCTTTTTGTTTAAGGTAAATATTTTCTGTAATACATAGTAAATTTTTAAATATGAATAATATATTTGAATAAATTTTTTAAGGAGTAAAACAAGAATTTCCCATTTCCTTAAAACAAGCATGAATGTATGTATATAAATAAACATGTTGATATTTAGGAATGCTGTGTACACTCATACCAAGTGCACAAAACAATAACGTACTCCTGCGTACTTCTTGACTGGTTGAAGAAGTTGAGATCTTCTCTTGAGTAATTGTAAATTCATTTTTGTGGGTTTTTTTTCTATGCAGTGGAATGAGCAATTACTCAAGGAAAGGTACTTAATACATAACACACGTATATATGGCATATTAGGTTGATGATGCAGATTCACATGATCAGCTTTGTAAGTCGTGTGTATGTCTGTATAGACGTGTTGTATACGTAATATGTATATACACATAATTAGTATGTATGTCAAGTAAACACATGCTTAAGTAATGTTTTTCTTAATAGGTATACACAAGGACCCGTTGGAAGTATCATACCCATTGCTACAGCATTGGTAGTGAAGCCGATGTGATTGTTTCTTTACTAATGGATGTGCTTAATGTATTCGACCTACTCACAGTTGCCCAAGTCATGAAAGCGCCTACTTTAAAGCGAGAAAGATTGTGTGAAGAATTCAAGGCATTGTTAAAGAACCACAATGCTTTTGTTGTGCACAGCAAGTATTGTCATTTTAAAATGTACTTACAAAAATAAATTTTTTATGGAATAATACAACTTTATATCTTTATGTCATATATAAGATTTTCTTGACATATTAAAGTATTTAACATGCAGCTCCTCATCGGGGAAGACTGTGAAGCAATGCGAAGGACTCGAATGCTTGTGGTTGTAGTCCTCAAGTGAAAAGAGAGACGAGTGTGACGTTTATTCTTCAGAAATCTTTACATCTATTTTCAGAGGAGAACGTAAATGTTATGCGAGTGTTACGTATTGCCTTCCCAATATACGGTATAATTAATAACGAGGTACCAACTCTGGTAGTGGATGATATAGATGAGGGCTCCGAGTCTGACTATGAGAATGTATTAACACTGCTGGTGGCTCTGGAGATGTTGCAGAATTTGTATTCGTGATAAGTACGGCCGACATTCCTGCCTCTTCTCTCAGAAGGTGAGTTACACACACCATACACACGCACATATGTTGAGACTCGAGAGAGAGATAACTGCATAACTGATTGTTGTGTGGAATCGACAAGACTGCTAATTGATTTTATTCGCTTTTACGTGGACTATCCTCCACCGGAGGATAATAATAAATTTAACAGTGCATTTGAACAGTCAAATTAAACTAACTAATTTATGATCATTTTTATAACATATCCAGGCATGTTGGTGGCAACATGGAATTGTTGCGTGAGTATATAGAGGCCGGTTTTAGCGAGGAGAATGTTAGAGACGCATATAAAGAGATCTGCTACTACGAAATCGTGCTATCCGGACTGTTAGACTTGAATATTGAGTGGTTGAGACAGTTTGTTTATGAGATTCTTGCTAGTGGAGATAATGCTGTCGACGTGCTTTTGTTCCACAAAAAAATCAAGAACAAGTAAGTCTGTGTGCGTGTGAACATTACATCACAGTATACACATTGGCATGTGTGGAACCCGGGAAAGCTTCCCATATTTCAGATATCTTGCCTATATATAACTGTGAATAGTTCTTTTGTAAATATATAATATGTAAACACAGGGATATGTTTCAATTATATAATGCATATGTAGAGAACGACATTTACACATGTAATATATATAAAACACTCACAGGGACACACACACACACACACACGTGAAGCCTCCACATGTATTATGTGCGTATATATGTGTGTGCATCATAGATATTGTATAGTTATATATTCACTTTCAGAGACGAATATCTCCGGGTTAACTCAAGGCAGTTTTCAAAATGAACTTGGAGATGAAAGTGCCTGTAATTTCTTCAGGCATGCGAGAAGCACTTCAGGATCTGGTGGTCACAGGTGTCCTCTCTCTCACTCACACACACACACACACACACCACACAGTAGATTTTTAAAAATTTCATGATCATGTACTTGTATGTCTGTGTTTATGTGTAATACATTGTGGTAAGTATTATTCATTATAGTGTTGTGTGCATGACTTCTTACGTACTTCTATATATATAATGTGTGTGCGTGTAGGTATAGGTGTGGGGCATATATGCATATGGATAAGTGTATGTATAGAATGCGTGGATGAGATTATATGCATATTATTCTGTATGGTTGTATTGCATAAATTACGTCTTTATTTGTGGCATATCTGCACATATTTGTACTCTTTATCTAATATAAATCCGATGGCTGATAGATGTGGAAGTGAAAGGAAACGTTAAGCCTTCCGTAGATGGGAATAGCAGGACAGAGGTGGGCTGTGTGTGTGTGTGTGTTCAGGACGTAGTTTGACGATATGTTTGTGTATTTGGCGTGGGCAGAAGGAAGTGTGCATGACGTTCAGGGTGATTCACCAGATACAGGTTTGTAGACACGCGTATCTGTAATTTTTAATCATCTGCATTATTAATTATTAATGTATGGTTTTCTACGAACCTACTGACTTTACGATGCAGAAGGGAAAAGAAACATTAAGTATGAGAAGAGCAATGAAGAATGCATGAATGGAACCGAGGTGGGCTTTATTGTGTGTGCGCGCGCGCGCGCGTGTGTGAACATATATGTAATAAAAACGCATTATTGCATGTGTATATAACAAACATATCTGTCAAACTACGCTTATATAAACTTTTGTAAAGTGGTTTTCTGTGTTAGTGAAAAGCCGGTTCAGCTAGAAGGAAGTGTCCTTGACGATCAGGGTGATTCACCAGACACAGGTATGCAGACACGCGTAGCACGCACACATAGACATACGCAGGCATGCACACATCCACAATACTTAATTATTTATTGCGGGTTTTCTCAGGTTGGACTGGTTCGTGAATGCGAGATATACTTCCACTCTCACCGTGCAATGTTTTGCTTAGTTTAGTTTTGCATAGCGAGAGTACTTAACTACCACTTAGGTAGTTGTATATGTATGGCGACGTTTCTTTCTCCACAGATATATATATATATATATATAGAGAGAGAGAGAGAGAGAGAGAGAGAGAGAAAGAAGAGAGAGAGACGCATTACAATGGTTTATATATCAAATAACTAGACACGTTTTTTCATTTTCTGATTGATGTTAGCCAGTAGAATCTTGGCACATTCTTTGGCAGCACCTGATGCAAAGCCATATCTTCCCCCTTTCAAATGCTGAAATATTGATATGAGATTGGGCCACTGGCTCAAGAAAACTTGATAGCAGTACTTCACATACTCTGGTTCAGGACTGTGTTAAAGTATACGTCGCGATAGAAGAAATATGACTTGAATGCACGTTCACTCAGACCATCCTCTCCTGCTTCAAGCATTCTTTCAAGGAGCTCCTTTTGTTTCTCATAACCAAAAGTATCTTCTTCTCCAAATGACACCCGCCCAAAACCGGCTCTCCCGTATCTACTCATCATCTCCGACATAAACTCTTCCTTTGCATCTGTAGACATAGTGTGTGTGTGTGTGTGTGTGTGTAAAGTCTTACCTTGTAGAGAGCTTTTCAGAACCAAGGAGCTCTCCAATTTCTCAAGCTCCTCTTCACCAAAGAAATCGTATGTAGCACTAGCCTCCTGCACATCCACTTTGAAGTGAGAGCACACATCTCCACCAGAGCATCTCTAGGAACGCTTGTAAGGCTGTACTTGAAGTTGTCTAGTATGGCCTTGCCCCTCATCACAAATTTAACATCTGGAAAGCCATTGAGAAACTCAAGCTTTTCTGCTTTCTAGAGGAAACCGTCCGTCATGACTATGGTCTTTTCCCCAGTTTGATGTCTATATCTTGCACTTGCCTCTCTCAACAAGTCAAAAATGTCGTATTCTGCATCACTACTGGTAAGCATATATTTCTATAATATTTGTGTGTGTGTGTGTGTGTGTGTGTGTGAGAGAGAGAGAGAGAGAGAGAGAGCTTACCTCGGAAAAGCCTTCCCAGATGAATATCCTTGTAAAAGCAACCTAAGGCCTCCGTCAAACCGTCTTTGAAGTTCTCGAGGTCTTTATTTCTGCACGAGACGCATATCATCCCAGAACCTGCTAGTCTCCTTATTACCTTTGCAAGGTCAGTGGGCCAAGCCCATAACTGTATTAAACAAAATCCTGAGATTTATATTATTACAAATACTTATACTCACTATGATCCGTTGTTGATAAACCACGTCGTCCGGATGCTCTCTTATCTTCTGTAGAAACTCTCCTGCCTGCTTAACGAGGTGATTGTAAGTCCAAGGTCTCTTTTCTTGCAACAGTATGGTTTCTTGCGAGAGTTCTGGCTGAAAGTCTGTTGCGATAGCATCAAAGGCGCTAGACTTTAAGAGTGATTTGTGCACACTCATAAGCAGTTGTTAAACCAATTGCTACTGGAATAAGCTTTATCTGTCACCATGTAATATTATAACACGAGCACACACAAGCTTACTTACCACACACACACTTACTGCTAAAGAAGCCGCTACAACAGTCTTTCTGGATCTCAATTTGATCATAGGTTGAGAAGATCGAAGCCTCCATTCTGAACTCTGTAAACCTAATGACTTAATATACACTGAAGAATATTCTTTTATCGAATAAGAATAATTATGGCGTAGGACATAGAAATATACGTAAATATTGATGATATTATTGATGAAAGATACATAATTTGGCATGTATATGTTTCTTTAAATACATATTATTTCTTTGAGTTTTATATTATTAATTAATTAAGGTTATTTTATTATGGTTAATATAAAAGTGATTGTGTGCGAGCTAGAATATTCACTAAAATATTCATTAATATTCACTAGAATATTCATGAGCCATCGTGAGCCGTGATCGTGTTTCGTGGTCGGGTTTTTGGAATCTGAGGCTCATGTTTGTGTTCCATGTTCGTGTTAATAACTATGTGGCGTGATAATCCACATCATGGAAGGCAGTGTCACATGAAGATGTGACACTGGGCTAGATGTCACATAATACAATGCCCAGGGAATGCCCTTTGGGGTTATGTCATGGGTTTGTTACCAAGGGTTGGATACTCTAGTAAACAAGGATGCTTGTGCTCGCACTAACGTGTTAAGCCTTGGACATCTGCTCAAGGGAGGTTAGATTTCATAATTAGGTGTGCTTAGGCACACTTGGTTAGGGGAGTGTTCTCCTTGGAATTTAGGGTTAAAACAACTTAAGCTTATTAGCATGAGCCCTTTTGTGAGGCACTCGCAAGGTCACGTACTTAAGATTATCCAAACCTAACCTTAAGGAGTTTGCTTAGCAGAATACTCGTGTTCGCTTACACACCACTTGTGTCCTCACTAAGTACTAGCCCTAGGTCTAGGGTATGACTTGGCCACTCAAAACTCTTAGGGTTAATTGTGATTTAGAGTACCCCTATCGCCCTAAAGGGTTCTACTCCCGGATAAGGTGATTCCAAGGGGTAAGTGGACAATGCCTTAACTCTATTATGAGGGTATGTGTGAAACACATAGGGTTAGGACATGACCTTGTTTAGGTCTACTGGTAAAGTGTTATCCTTTAGGGTTTGGGGATGATTATTTTAGGGGACTTAGGGTAGGACTCTAAATCTTCTCCTTAATTGGGCATCTGAGTCAGATTCTTGAGGTCATCTTGGAAGACTTAGTGTTTTTCACACATGATGATGATGTCGAATAACCACTTGACAGCCACGTGTTAGCCTTTTGAGTTAAAACTCTAACAATTCAAGTTGTATCATGGTTATAATTATTATTGATGAAATCTTTGGTCAACAGGAGTAATGTTATGTTGGATTTAGTGCAACCCTTGTCGTGGATAAGATTTTCATTTTCAAGTTTATACTTAAATTATTTTATTCAGTTGTTTAAGGCGATGTTGTTTCAGAAGTCCCCTTAACTAAGCATGTGTACTCCCACTCATTTTCTTGAAGTAACCTATCCTTATTTTACAATATCATGTGTGTGAACATGACACAAAACTGTATGAAATGGAACTATATGTGTGTAGTATGTCTATCTCTGATTTTAACAAGGTGGTCGTAAATGTGTATTTTTGTCATATCTATTGTAACAGAAACACACACAACCTCTTTATACACATACTTGTTACATATATACACGTCCCTTACAAAACTTTGCTATGTAGAAGCCATTCTATTTTTATATATAACATGCACGCACGCACATTATATTGAAGTCTTTGTTTACATATTTGTGTGTTCATATTGAGTTTTAAAAATATTTAAACTAACAAAAAAAAATTTAAATAAAAGTCATTCCATTCCACCGATGTCATAGTTTTGCAGACATAAATAAAACAACACCTCCCTCCTTCCTTCCCTCCCTCCTTCCCTCCCCCCTCTTTCTCTCTATATATGCGAAGCTCTAGTGAGAGGTCAAGCTCAAGGTCATCCTTGTTGAACTTTTCCAACATATGTGTTGTAATGGATTAAGATATAACATTATGTAGGATGATAGGTGTATATTGCCAACACAGACAATTTGAGTTTGCACTACACATGTTTTACAAGATGCAAGAGAATGAAGTGGTGCCTACAAAGGTTACATATGTAACAATCCTTAATGCGTGTGTGTACCTACTCGAGTTTTTAGAGCATGGAATGGAAATTCACCTTCAGATTCTGAAGAGGGGATGTGTGTGTGTGAGAGAGAGAGAAAGAGTATGTAGTCAAAGAAATAATATTTATATATATACCTTGTGCTCTTAGAAATTATGACACAATCATTTAAACAACCTTGATGGAAGCCCATTTGCATGCAGAGGGCTAAAGAGAAAGAAATAAATGTTAAAGGCACACCAATATAAACACACAAATCCACACATACTACTCATTCTTAAGAGTTTGTCTCATCATCTCTGAACTCTATTCTGAAAATTCATCCTCCTTAAGAACCTCTTCTTCTTCTTTGGTAAGTCCTGCACCAATAGCAACACTAGTGCCATACATAGCTGCAAACTCAAACTCTTCTAGTCTCTTTTTCATGTTAAGAAGATGTTGCCATTATGCTTTTAGTTTCAGGTTGTTGATGTCAACCTCCAAGCAAATTCGTTCATTCTTCTTTACTCTGTCCACTAGGATGATGGTTGCTCTAAATGAACACTTCTTTATTGTATTGCCAACCAACTATTATGTTTGAATAAAGCTCCACAAAACCAATTCTACTTAGCAGTTGTTATAGAAATTGGTTAGCTAAGCACACAAATTGCTAATCTTTGTAGCTCAGAAACTTCAAACCAAAAATCTCACACCTTTTAAGCACATATTATGTTGTTTAGCGAAGCTTCTTTACGTTGCAATTGCCCCATAACAATATTTCAATCATCTGTGAAATCAATTTCATACTCAACGTATTGTCAGTGCTATCCACATAATTAAGCCAACCGTGCATAGCCTTAACATCAGAACTTTCATCATCCTGAGGATGTAACAAATGAGTAGTTGACTAAAGGCAATTGTGCATACAATACATGTATTAAAAATGTATCTTCCCCTCTATCACACACAAATGCGCACAGGCACGCTTAAAAGTTGTGACATCATTAACAACTCTCTTTTCAATGTAATTTTGTGCTCTTCCTCTCTCTCACACACACACTGATCCCACACTAAAGTGGTGGTTATCCTACATACGAACACAATGGTTTGTATGATAAAAATCAAAGTATTTATTATTTAGACACATACACACACATTACAAGCTTCTAAATATTAATTCTCTCCAACTGAGTTTAGTTCTAAGGGAATATTGGGATTATTAGCTTATTGTGGCATCAAAGAATAATGTAAAACTAAATAAAAACAATGATATTATATATATGAAAATGAAAATAACGTTTATTCACAAATTGTTAAAACTTGGGATTTACGATGGAGTTAGATACTTAGGCAGAGTTTGACCATTAAGAAAAAGCTTGAAAGAGTTGCAATCCTTCTTTGGGTCTTGAAGAAGGCACCATATGCCCATACTGTCACAAATGTCAATCCTTTATACACTTGACTCCATCCTGCTACCTGTAAATATATAATATTAACAATAATCTCTCTCTCTCTCTCTCCTCTCTCTCACACACACACACACACACACACAAGGTTTCTCTCTTCCTCTTTTCACACACACATACAAGCTTCTCTCTCTCTCTTTCACACACACACACACAAGGTCTCCGCTCTCTTTCACGCACACACACACACACACAAAGTCTCTCTCTCCTCTCTTTCACACACACATACAAGGTTTGTCTATCACACACAACACACTCACACAAGGTCTCTCTCTTCCTCTCTTTCACACACACATACAAGGTTTGTCTCTCTCTCTCTCTCACACACACACTCTTCCTCTCTTTCACACACACATACAAGGTTTGTCTCTCTCTCTCTCTCTCACACACACTCTTCCTCTCTTTCACACACACGTGTCTCTCGCTCACTCACACAAGGTGTCTCTCATAGAAGGTTTCCCTCTCTCCCTCTCTCTCACACATGCACTTCTCTCTCTATATATTCAACAAGGCGATATCTTGGTCTTGTACACATATCTCATCGAACACGCCCCTCACGTTCTCTAGACACCCATTATGTGCATATGCTGCTAACATAACTGTGTGACACACGTTGTGTTCCGGCATCCTCCCGAACAGAAGTATGATCTTGTCGAGATCCCTACCCTGAGCATACGCAGAGCATCGAGGTCCACGACACTATATTGTGCTCCTGCATGTCGTCGAATACTCTTTGCTCGTCGCAAACTCCGCACCGACGGCATATCCGAAACCATTGCAGAGCACGCGATGAGGTTGTGTTCCGGCATCGAGTCGAACACGTCCTTTGCCATCTCAAGCTCCCCGTTGTCTGCGTAGGCAACCATGATAATAGTCAGCACCACGAGGTTCCACTCCGGCATCCTATCGAGTGCCGCTCTTGCAAGTTCCAGATGCCCCGTCTGGGAGTACGCCGAAACAACAGTGGTCCACGACATGAGAATCCCAACGAAGACGCAGTTCATGTTATGCAACCGATTGAGGTCCGTGTACAACCCCAACATGGAGTTCCATGCAATCAAGCATCTCTCCGGCATCGTCTCGTAGATCTCTTCCGCCTCCATAGACAACCACACTCTGCATATGCCGAGAGCATGGCAGTCCACGAGATTAAGTCTCTCTCCGGCATCCGATCGAAGAGAGTCTTCGCTTCAAAGAGGTAACCATTCTGTGAATATGCATCATCGCAGTGCATGAAACCAAGTCCCAGTCCGGCATCCTACTAAACAACTGCTTAGCCTCGTAAATTGCCCAGCTTGGGCATATGCAGTAAGCATCAGAGTCCAGGAGAATAAGTTCCTCTCTTGCATTAAGTAGCTTCCCTGTTGCTACATGCAGCCAGCATTGAGTTCCAGGAAACCAAGTCGGCTTCCGGCATCCGATCGAACACATCCTTGGCTTGCTCGATATCCCCCATCTGGGCATATGCAGAAAGCAACGAAGTCCACGATACGAGGTTCCTGTGTGGCATGTCATCGAATACCTGACTCAATATCCCCATTCCGGGCATATGCAGTGAGCATCAATGTCCAAGGAGGGAGAGGAGAGGGAGGGAAAGAGACTTACAGCGAACCCTTTAAAGTTGATATATGAGTTAGGACGATTGAGACAACCAAAGTTGGGATATAGTGCCTTGCATATATAGATATGTATATGTATATAAAAATTATATGATACCTGCATAAGTCATTTAAGATTTTCTTTGGAACCAACGCCCGCGAAAGATTTCAGGAATATTATGTTTTTTCTTATATATATAAAATAATAACTAAATATTTTTAAATATTTAAGTTCAACTATTTAAATAATATCACCTTTTGTCCGCGAGTACTCGTTTATAATCCGGCCCGTCCCATTCTTGTTAACACGGAAAAGGACCGAGTTCACTTATAAGTCCATACCCAAACAGATGAACACCAGGACCTGCAAAAAAAAGAGCATCATACACACATGCGCACACACACACACACATTTCTCCCTTCTCTCTCGCACACACACTTTTTCCTTCTTTCTCTCAAAGACACAGACATAGTTTAACCATAGAACAACGGGCAAGGGAATGGACAGCCAGCACGACCTTCCTCGTGGTTGACTGGAATTGACCAGCATACTGCATGAAGTTGACCAAAAACGCTGATTAGATCATCATTACGCGCTTATGCAGAACTCACAAGAAACAGAACTCTATTTTATTAGTCCCTAATTAAACCTTAAGTTGTAATAAATAATCCAAAATTAATTATAGATGGAGAAATATACCAGCATATTCTTTTACACACACAATCTTTTAGTTGCCGAACATTATCAGGTTTAAGGCTAAGTATCTGCTTTGTAACATCGAACCCATCATAGAAATTGCAGTTTCCACACTGAACCTGGTAAGTTACATATATGTACATACATATATTACAGAACATATCGTCTACATATGTGTATATATTTGCAAAAGTTCCTTCTCTTTTGATGGTTTAAAGAGTTTGGTCGGTTAGTGCGCGTTGGATGCATCTTGCCAAGGTGGCATCTCTGGAGTTGCTGACATCTTATTCAATATTAATAATACCCAGGTATCAACCATTGATGAGTGCATAATGCAGTACTATAAGATCGATTATTTCTGTTACCTGTGCATATACATATACATATACATACAAACACACACACACACACATAGAGAAGAGGGGGGGCGGAGGGAGGGAGATGTACATATAACATAACATGTATATAAATAATATCTTTACAGAACACATTTACATCAGTAAAAGAAATATACAGGTGGATGGGACAACAGGTAAACTTAACTATATACATATATAAATGTATTTGTAAGTACAAGAAGAGTATATTCATGTCTTTATCATTATTTATTTTAAATAAAACTAAGTAATCTCTAAGGTCAAGGGATACCACTTGCTATACTAAAATATCACTCCGACTCGGTAAATATTTTAAATAGTATTCAAGCCTATATTATTATGATTTTTAACAAATAATGTAATAGTTATAATATAATTTCATTACAGGTTACTCGTGTTTGCTTTTCAAAGAAGCATATTGAAAATGAACTTCAATTTTAAGCTAGTTAAGTTGCTATTAATCAGATTATTGATGGCTTAAGTGTGCCAGAGAACACAGACACAAGAGCAATAACATAAGAATGACAATGTCATTTAAAGTTTGCATCCTCCATACTCATAATATATATGTCTGAACAGGAATGTATATGTATATGATGTATGTATACCCCTACATACAACACATGTATTAAAATGTATATATGTATTTGTCTCTCTCCCCCTCTCTCTCTCTCACACACACACATGCACACGCACGCACGCACTGAAATACAAGAATCCCTGTGTTAAAATCATTAACAACTCTTTTTCTAACGTAGTTTTGTGCTCTCTCTCTTTCTCATCACTCACTCACACTCTCTCTCTATCTCTCTCTCACACACACACACTGATCCACACTAAAGTGGTGGGTATCCTACATACGAAGACAATGGTTTGTATGCAAAGTATTTGTTCATTTAGACACATACACACACATATAAGTTTTCTCTCCAATTGAGTCTAGTTCTAAGGGAATATTGTCAAAGAATAATCGTAAAACTAAATAAAAACAAAATATTTATATATATATACGAAAATTAAAATAACGTTTCTTCACAAATTGTTAAAACTTGGGGTGTTTACGATGGAGTTGGCTCCTTGTACTGTCACAACGTCAATCCTTTATACACTTGACTCCATCCTCCCACATGTAATATTAACAATGTAAATCTCTCTCTCTCGCTCACACACCACACACACGTGCACGCACGCACAAGGTCTCTCTCTTCCTTTCTTTTAATATACAACGTCTCTCTCTCTCTCCACACACACACAAGGTCTCTCTCTTCCTCTCTTTCACACACACACACATACACAAGGTTTCTCTCTCACACACACACAAGTTCTCTCTCTCTTCCCTCTCTCTCTTTCTCTCTCTCACACACACAAGCTCTCTCTCCCTCTCTCTTTCTCATACACAAGCTCTCTTTCTCTCTCTCACACACACACCTCTCTTTCTCTCTCTCACACACACACCTCTCTTCGTAAGACAGAATATACTAACCGTATTGGTGGAATTCCACGGGTATCTAGGAACTTGAGTAGCTAATTTAAAAATTTTAACCAGGCTCTTGAACTACTCATAGGAACGACAAAATACATTATTATAAAACCTACACTTTATGTGTGTGTGTGTACGCGCGTGTGTATGCACTTGTAAATCCAGATCCTTGGTTGGGAACTCAAGAAATTTTTATACAAAGGTAGAATAAAAAGGTACATGTTGTTCTCTTTATATCCAATGTTCCTGAACATAAGAAATATCAATCTAAATATTATGTATACTTTATATATCATAGAGAGTTTATATATTTCATATTAATTTACAAACACACACACACGCACATACATACGCCCACACATACTTACAAGCAGCCTTCCTCGCCAATACTGATGATAATAGAAGTCATTAGCGGAAAGCCCATCATAATTACACATCCGTAAATGCATTTCCAATCTGAATCAACAATTCATAAGTGTGTGTGCGTGTGTGTGTGTGAGAGAGAGGGACTTACAGCGAACCCTTTGAAGTTGATATATGAGTTAGGAGTACGATGTTTGTTATGAGACAAAATCTCCATAGCCAAAGTTGGAATGTAGTAGATCTGTATGTGTGCATGTGTTTAAAAGTGTGTGTTATATATGGTACCTGCAACAATGTACAAGTCATTGAGGGAACTTCTTAAACCACTGAGTTAAGAATTTAAGGATTTCTTTGGCTGTTTTACGATCATTGGTGTTCAAATAGTATTAGAATATGCAAAACCAACGCCCACGGGAGATTGCAGGAGTATCACGTTGGCAGCTGTTCATGAATAGTTTTTCTTAATATAAATAAATATCTAGATATTTTAAAATATTTATAGTTAAATATGTAAATCTAAATTATTTTAAATATTTAAATTTAAATATGTAAAGAATATGCACATTTTGTCCATGAGTACTCATTTATACGAAGGCCCGTCCCATTCTTATTAACACGGAAAGGACCAACTTCAACTCATGACATGCAAAATAGAGCTAGTCACACACATTACACCAAATATCATTTATGTAAGAGTGTTGTGGTTTGCTTGAAACATGTTGGGTGAAGCAATATTATTTTAAATTAATTAATGTTATTTTTAAAGAGTAATTATTTATATTAAATTGCAAAATCGTTCTTTAAATCAAAGTGTCGAACCAAAGTTCCATAAGAAAGATGAAAACTATGATGATGGATATTATAACAAAGAGTATGTCCACCATCCTAAAATATATTCAAATATATAAGGAATATAGGATAGATATTCTATTTAATAATAGTTCTACTCAAGATAATAATCAATTTAATGGATTGATTCATTTTCTTTAACTTTTTATTACATAAAGATATTGAACCATATCTTTTTAGATTATGATTAAACATTGAATTAAAAATTATAAAAGATTAAGTATTTAATCCATTTTGGATTTGAAGTTCAAATATGTGTTTGTGAATACATACACAATAGTCTCTTTCTTAAATAACTCGACAATATCGATTATTAATGTTATGTATTTAAAATGTTCATAAAGAGGATTGGCTTCATATATCGAAGTTATTTGAAAACTGAATATATATGCACGTTGTAACTAAAGTGGGCATGATACGTGAAAATGGGAATATAAAATAAATTACTAATTAATACTTAAGTTTTAATTATTAATTAATCATTTAATTAATATGTAATTAAGCCTTAAATATTAATTAATTAATTAATTAATCCTTCAATAACCTTACTTAGTAAGGAATATTCCTAAAATATCTTAGAATATTCATATTATTCTAAAAATAGTTTACAATAATGAAGAAATACTATCAAACATAATTACAAATGAAATCATTTTCTTATCAACATGTTAATTTTTTTATAAATACTTTCTTCTATCATACAAAGAAATTTTCATTTTGTCTAAATCATCACTCTCCGGATTAATCAAATCATTTTGGTCAATATCTTGATGTTGTTGCCACCACTTAACACTCTCACGAATGCAATTGGGAGTTGCCATCCTTGTTAATACATAAGATGTGATAAGAGAAGGTCTGCATAAAGGCTCATCTAAAAACTGACGTTCCTTAAGAATAATATTATAAAGCGCCCGGTTGCTATCCTTCATTTTATAAAATTCAAATCACGAGAAAGAAAAGCTTCAGGAAATGTATGATACGGTGGATACTGCTCACAAAAATTTTCGAGATTCTTCTTTCTGAGGCACGTATCCAAGTAGTTCACTAGCTCATCCATGATATCGGTATCAGAATATGGATCGAAAGTGATTGGATGAATACAAGCAATGTTTTGGTTGAGCATAGCCTTCTGAGGAGAGTCGTCTACTACTAACATATGTGCTTCTTATCCTTAAGCGACTGATCTCCCCATGAGTCCCAATTATTCTTTCATTCTTGAAGAAGTATGGCTTGCTTTCCTTTCTTATATTGTGAAATTCGAGAGGTTTATAACACATTCGCTGGTCAAAAATCCAATCTTTACGAATCACCTCTTCTGCAACACTACAATGTTTCTTAAGAAATTCAACAGCGGTGTTAAGTTATGAATCTGCATGCATGACCAAATCCCCACAAGCGCACCCATCTCCTTAAGCTTTTGAAAGAGACGATCCAACCCTGGACGAAAAATAATATCATATCGAAATTTACCATGACAAGGAATGAAATCTCCTTGTTTGATTTTTTTTTCCTATCCTCGGGCCTTTGTCGATGAAGCAGAACACCATTGACATCCAACAACACAATATGGCCATGAGTAACATGAGATAGCGTTGCCTCTTGAATACTTTGCAAATCACTTGTTTGCTCCCTTTCACATTTATCCGTTGCCACTATCTCGTTGCCTATCCCTTCATCATTTAATTGTACATCATCCTTACAAGATTCAGATATTGCATGCGCTGAAGAAATTGATTTCGGAACTGAAGCCAATAAAAATGATGATGAAAAACTGAAGTGGCCCCCATGGTAACGATGTTTTGAGCTGCATTATTATCCATTTCCTGCATGAACTCTGTCATTCTGACATGTGGCACAAGAAATTGTCGCCAAACCCTTCTCTTACCTCATGCCAATGCTGAAAATCCATGTTCTCAATTTCATTACATCTGCAAAATGATAATTAGCTGACCTTAAAATTATCAAGGTATATTATTTACCTTGTTAATGTGTGACCCATGTTTGAACTAAAAGCTTCATTAATCCTTGAGAATTTATTTTCTGTACAAATATAAAGAAATATACAAAAATGCCTTATGTTACACTCATTTACAACTATTCGTCACTCTAACAATTCATTAACAATTCTTCTTCGCTATTACCTTCTGAGTGAGGCGAAGAAGGTCTAAGCCGCTTGTGAGATGGTTCAAGATCTTCTGCATCTTCTATTGATGTTTCCATGGGTAATGGAGTGTGCGAATGTTCTGTACTCCTCGAGATAACTTCCGGTCTAATATCTGATTGAAGTTCGTCCTCAGACTCCGACATTGAACCAGATTCTCTTCAGAGCTATCGCACTTATCTGGAGGGAACTTTCTCAAATACTCCTTATGGATTCGTTGGGGTACTCAGTTGAGAACCTATCTATCCACTTGTTCAGGTCCTCAACCATGGTCTTATCCTTTTCAACGGCAAATACACATGTATGCCGAAGGTAACACTCCTTCAAGACGGACCCCCTAGTGCAGTAGTCAAAAACCCACGCATCACTGTGAGGACCCCTGATCAAGTTGACGATGCTCCGTGCCGCTTGACTTTGATGTTTGGATAACGTACATTGCCGAATACGTCACTCTCACCTATCGGTGTATCGGATGGAGGTTCAGGGCCGTTGGAGTGCAAACAGATGCCTGGCCAGTCATTTGGAAGTTTGAAATTGTTTGGCGCATTCCTAACAACCAAGTGAACAACCGAATCAATGCACTTCGGATAGCATCATTCATATAAAATCCTGTCCAACGATGTTATTCCTCTTGGCAAAGGAGAAGGCAAAGTATCGGTGACATGAGCAAGAATCAAGAAATAAATACCTGAAAACGTAGTATCAGTCAAGAGTGCAAGTATGAATTCAATAATAAATACCTTCTTTGTACATGCTTGCACGGCTAAGTTTCTCCACCAAATCCTCTAGTGTCCTGTCTGTCGAAGGATTTTTTGACACCCGCCGATCCATCACGAACAATTGAAACGGTTTCCTACAAGCAGTGATGTACCCCATAAAGTCTCCGAATCCAACAACAAACATCTGTAGGGCTTGTCGTGATTCGTAGCATCCTCCTTTATAAGGTTCAACTCGGTTCTCCGCTGCTGAAGGACTGCCATAAGAGAAGGCGTCATCGCAATGTTCTCCTTTTGGCGTTGGCGTGCAATAGATTCTTGCCCAGATCTTCCGATTGATTCACCCATTCGACAAGCATATCATCGTTGTCACATGCAAATATTTGCTGACCTCTTCGTATGTTGAAGCCGATCCAACCCAGTTTGTGGCAGTGTATTCCCAACCACTCCTTGAAGTGCCTGACCGTCTTCAACTCCATTGCCTTGAGATGAAAAGGAGAGGTGGGCTGCTGTTATTAATTGTAATTTGCCATCAATCACCAAATCAGCCAAGACTTCCATCTCCTCCATCGTTGTTCCATTTAAAGGCTTCAACCATGTGAGCTTGAAATCGTTGTCTACATCCTTTATAGATTGAACAGACTTAGCCTTCGGCGTCTTACTGGGTTTCTTTGCAGACTTCTCTGAGGGCTCCACTTCACTTGTCTGCTTCTTCTTCAGTGTTCCTTTTGCAAAGGATTCCATAATCCCCAACCATTTGGCAAAGATCCTATCTCGGGACAAGAAATCAACATCATCAAAAAGGATGTTTCCTTCCCGCCCACCTGGGCAAAATCAACTGCTACAATTTCTTCAACTCTCTGAAAAAAGACAGATTAATATACCGGCGAGATAAATCCCGCCCAAACAATTTGCTTACCCGGTATTCCGCAGATTGTGTATTCCCTGCGGTAGCTCTTTGTGGTCGCTGAAGAGATTCCCACACGGCTCGCGTGTGTTTGAACTTCTCCCATATTTTGCTGTTGTAGTGGTTGGTGTCTGCAGCGTCCCATTCCGCCGATAACTTATGGTACTGCTCGATTGTGAGATTCGGCTTCGCTAAAAACGCCGATCTTTTGTCAGCTTCTCACGGGTATGCTCGGAAAGTTTTGTTGCCATCGTTCCTTTGTTGTGTTCGAGAAGTCGTTGGGCTGCCGTTATTGTGTGCTGGCCACTAATGATGTAGTACTTAACTGATTTTCTATTCTCCGTCTGAACCTTCTTCATTTGTTCCGGTGTTGTGATCCACACTTTGTCAGCGCCTTTTCTTTCGTAGTATGCGCACAAAACAGCATTATGTGGAACGGTGTAAGAATTGTCGTCCTTCATCTTCTCCATGAGCTCAGCTACACGTTCCTGTTGAGTGGCCTGTAATTGAAGTTTGGGTTGACGCTGCAATACTTAACCCTACACTGGTAAATCTATCATCCAACATCATTTCCTTGTGCTTATTGCAGCATGGGATGCCACAGGTGCAGCTGACAAAACGACTAATGATTTTCTTTCTACGATCCGAATCAACATGTGTGATCCCCGATTGATGCTGTTCTAATGTTCTCGGCACACTCTTCCAGCTCCCGAAATTTCTAAGCAAATTGAACGTGATCTGTAAGAACCTGAGACCAAGCCACCCTCTCAATCTCCTTATGATGTCGCTGTGTTCTTCTTCAATGTGAAGAGGGACGATTGCTCCACTTGCTGATTTTCTGTATTGTGAAGCAATATCTCCTGACAATACACCTACTCGATGAGTCTGAAGATCTTCGAAGTAGACATCCAGATGGATCCCCTCCATAGATGGGCTTTCGTTGAGTTGAAGAAGAACTCCAAGGTCAACATCATTAGTGAACACGTGAACGTCATTATCCACAAGTCGACAAAACCACCCGAAATTAATGTTGTAACTGGCGACCTCTGGATCCGAGAACGTGACATTGGATGGAACAAGGCATATGTGTCGAGCATCGTCAATCTGGGTTCACAGCATGCTTTCGGATGCTTGACTAGCACACCCACTTTCCATTGTTTTGCTTGTCCATGCGATGTGACAGAGGTTAGTTTGACAGCAACCATGGTTGTTCCAATGCGCTTCCCGTTTAGTTTGAAATATGGCCAAGTTGATTCCAGAATCCCCCTGCCCATCTCTTCTCCTGCTCTCGTCTTTAATGTCACCTCAATTCCACATCTGAATACAAAAATGATTAGTTCAAGTATCCGAGTATAACAGATTTTATTTTAATTCTTACCCAGAATTTGACGACGACTCCATACTAATGACTCGATCTCCTTGTTTAATAAATCGTCCTTCTGCAAAATAATACACTATGAATACAAATCATATAAAAACGCACACACACTTGTATAAACCCGAATATACAAAAATAATACACAGAGAGAAGTAGACGAATTAACTGTCCAAAGCTCACCTTGCAAAGAAAGATAACATTTCGTTTTAGAACCACCACAAATGTGAGCTCTGGACAGTTTTACATAGTTTCCTAGCTTTTACTCGAAATATTATGATAAGATGATAAAAGTAAATAAAATGAGATATGCAACTTATATATACTAATACACATATATATTCACATGGAAGGTGCGGCGGGATTAATCTCGCCACCCCTTCAATGCCTCCTGAAAGAGTGGGCGGGATTAATCTCGCCACCTTTCTGGAGGCCTTGAACGGGAGTGCGGAATTAATCTTGCCACCCTTCTCGGTCTCAGAGAGAACTGGGCAGGATTTATTTGGCACACCCCTTCAGTGACTCCAGAAAGGAGGGATTAATCTCGCCCACCATGTAAGGGATGGTTAAATGAATTTCGCCACCCTTCCCGTTCTCTCCATTGGTATGTTGTAAACCTTCTACGTCTCAGACAGAAACGTTTGGGATTGGTCCGACTCACCAATGAGAGAAAAAAGGAAGGGTGGCGGGATTCATTCCTCCAACAGGCATTGAAGGCTCGGCGGGATTAATCCCGCCGCCCAGGGCCTTCACTCGGTCCCTGCGGCGGGATTAATCCCGCCGGACGCCAATTCCTGCTCAAATCGGGCGATTAATCCGCCGCCTAGGCCTTTAGGCAGGCCTTTGGCGGGATTAATCCCGCCGATTCGCACAGGGCAGCGGGATTAATCCCGCCGCCCAGGCCTTCACTTGGGCCCTAGGCAGCGGATTAATCCGCCGCGTACGCATGCCCTGTGCGGAATCGGGCGGGATTAATCCGCCGCCTAGGCCCAAGTGAAGGCCGGGGCGGCGGATTAATCCCGCCGGATTCCGCGCAGCGGCGGGATTAATCCCCGCCTAGGCCCTTCATGCAGGCCAATGGTGGCAGGATAAATCCCGTCCGATTCCGTGCAGGGCATGCATACGCGGCGGGATTAATTCCGCCGCCAGGCCCTTCACTCGGGCCTTAGTCGGCGGGATTAATCCCGCCGCCTAGGCCCTTCATGCAGGCCAATGGCGGCGGGATAAATCCCACCCAATTCCGTGCAGGGCATGTGTACGCGGCGGGATTAATCCCGCCGGACGCCAATGCCCTATGCGAAATCCGATGGGATTATCCCGCCGCCTAGGCCCTTCAGGCAGGCCAATGGCGGCGGGATAAATCCTGCCCAATTCCGCGCAGGGCATGCGTACGCGGCGGGATTAATCCCGCCGCCGAGTGGCTAATTATATAGCAGCGGGATTAATCCTGCCGCTACACACGTCTCACCATATAGTGGCGGGATTAATCCCGCCGCTACACACACACACACACAGATATATACAGATTATACAGATACTGGTACACATAATATATGTATGTATACATAGGTATATATATATATATATATATATATGTGTGTGTATGTATATCGTGTGTATGTGTGTGTGAAACAAATAAAATCATACAGATAAACAAACACACACACACACATATATATACAGGAGTGTGCGTGTGTGTGCGAGAGATACAATTAACAAATCAATAAAATTATACAGACACACACACACACATATATAGATAAATAAATAGAATATATATATATCTGTGTGTGTGTATATGTATATATATATCTGTGTGTGTATATGTATACGAGTGTGCGTGTGTGTGCGAGAGATAGAGATCTATAAGAAGAGAGAGAGAGAAGGATAATATATATATATATATATATATATATATATATATATATATATATATATATATATATATCTGTGTGTGTATATGTATACGAGTGTGCGTGTGTGTGCGAGAGATAGAGATCTATAGAGAAGAGAGAGAGAGAAGGATATATATATATATCTGTGTGTGATATGTATACGAGTGTGCGTGTGTGTGCAAGAGATAGAGATCTATAGAGAAGAGAGAGAGAGGAGATATATATATATATATATATATATATATCTGTGTGTATATGTATACGAGTGTGCGTGTGTGTGCGAGAGATAGAGATCTAAATTATATTATTAAGATACACACACATATAAATATATATGTGAATAAAAATAAATAAATATCACAAATAAACGCAGAGGAGTGTGCGTGAGAGAGAGAGAGAGAGATCTCACCTGTGTGAGAGAGAGAGATTTCGCTGCCGCCGCCGCCGCCTTACAAACCCTAGGAATATACCAAAACCCTAAAAGGAATAGTAATCGAATATTCCTTTTAAGAATATACTTAAACCCTAAAAAGAATAAACTATAGATTCGCCCTAAACGAATATTCTTTCATTATATTATCAGCGTGTGCGTGCGTGGGTGTATCACATACACCCCAAGAATAAATATCATGCAAGGGTTTAACACGTGTGTGTCCATGAGAGTGTTAAAGTTTCACATGCAGCGATACATATATACACACATAGTATTATACACATAGACATACATACATATTAGTATATATTAATATTAGAGAGACAGAGTACAGGATCATGTATGGTGTGTATGTATGAGAGAAGAGTGACAATACATATTATGGATCATGCATGGTGTGTATGTTTGAGAAAAGAGAGACAGTACATATTTACATGGATCATGCATGGTGTGTATGTATGAGAGAAGAGTGAGAGTGTTAACAAATTAAATTCATACACATTGGATATATTAGTACACACATATACATACACACGTGTATACACACAGACATACATACATATTACATGTGTAAATTCAATGTAGGGTTTAGGGTTTAGGGTTTAGGATGGATCATGCATGGTGTTTATGTATGAGAGGAGTGAGTGTTATACACAGATATACATTATACATATTACATAATATTGTAACATCAGTACATATTATGGATCATGCATGGTGTGTATGTATGAGAGAAGAGACAGGCTACATATTATGGATCATGATCATGCATGGTGTGTATGTATGAGAGAAGGGATTATGCATGGTGACACTGTGTATGTATGAGAGAAGAGATAGAGTGTTAACAAATGAAAATCGTACACATTGCATATATTATATTAGTACACATATATACATACACACGTGTATACACACAGACATACATATATATTACATGTGTAAATTCAATGTGTTACATACACACACACTGAGTACATATAGATCATACATGCGTTGAACATGATGTTTTTCAATAAAGAAGCAACATATAATTTCTCAAGTTTGGTTTAGGGCAATGTGCATGTGTGTGCATATGTGTCTCTGTAAGTGCTTCTAATGCGTGTGCACATGTATATATAAATTTATGATTGTGTTTATATATAATATGTGCAAAACAAACATCGAATAATTAAGAAAATAATATTAATATACACACTATGAACATATTTTAAATTATACATAATAATATATGATTTTATCTAATATATAGCCATATATAGTTTTAATAATATATATTAATTTAATATTGATAATAAGGTTTAACACTAGAATATTCTTGAAATAATAACAAATTAATTGAGAAAATCCCATTAATATAATACGAATAATTACTGAGATAATTAATAATAAGACTAATTTAATTATGATAATTAGGTTTAATATTGGAATATTTTGAATATTAAGAAAATAAAAGAATATCCCATTAATAGTAGGAAATGTAAATTAATTACTCGAGTAATTAAGAAAATAATAATAATAAACAGACTATGAATATATTTTAAATGATACATAATAATATATCAATTTATTTATTGTATTATGTATATATATATATAATATAAACTTAATAATATATACTTGAATATTAAGAATGTAGAATAATTACAAAAATTTCGTAATATTAAACAGCTTGAAGCACTTGAATGACATTAAATGCAATTTTAAAACACTCATTGGAATTGGAGAGTATATATGTCAGACTGTCGGTTATTTGTTTCAACTCATCTTAAATTTTCTTTTCTGTTATTTCAAAAATTTGAATTTCTGACATAAGTATTATCAGTCTGACATGTAAATTTGAAAATACATTTAATTTCCCACTCAAATTCAGATCTGGTTCTTTCTCCGGCAAGGGTTTCTTCATTTTCACTCTTCAGATTTTCTTTTTTCTTCTTAGTGATCAGCTCAGGAGCGACATTAAATTGGGTGCGCTATTGTTTATAGGAAAGCACGGCGCCTTCAGTGCTGTTTACAAGTAAGTATTATAAACAAATTTAGATATATTTATAAAGATTCACTCTCTTACATTCTCTCTTAAATTTTAGAATTTAGGGATTTAGGAATGCATTAGGATTACAATATATTCTGTTAGGGATTTATCCCGTTTAAATATACTTTTAACTTAGTATTCTCGGTTAGCCGGGCGGCGGGATTAATCCGGCCATTTTTTTTCGCCTCTTTGAAGAGGTGGCGGGATTAATCCCGCCACCATCTCTTTCATAGCTATGGCAGAATTAGTTCGGGCAATGCTTCTCCGCCTCTTAAAAAGAGCGGCGAGATTAATCCCGCCGATAACTCTCTCAACTGATAATGATTTACTTGAATTTATTAGAAAGAGTTGTCGGCGGGATTAATCTCGCCAACCATTTTAGGAGGCAGAGAAGGGGTGGCGGGATTAATCTCGCCACTACTTCCCTGTTTTAAATATTTGTGGGCAGAATTCATCCCGAATCTCTTTGAAATCATAGTTTCGGAGAGAGTTGTGGGCGGGATTAATCCCGCCGCTTATTCCCCGTCGTCAGAGTTGTGGGCGGGATTAATCCCGCCGCCTATTCTCCGTTCAGTGTTGTGGGCGGGATTAATCCCGCCCCCTCTTCCTCGTCGGAGGAATTTGCGGCGGATTAATCCCGCCGACTCTCACAGACGAGGAAGATCCGGCGGCGGGATTAATCCCGCCGGTACTTCCTAGTCGGAGGGAGCCCGCGGCGGGATTAATCCCGCCGCTACTTCCTCGTCGGAGGGAGCCCGGCGGGATTAATCCCGCCGCTCTTCTCGTCGAGGGAGTCGCGGCGGGATTAATCCCGCCGACTCTCTCGAGGGAGTCGGCGGCGGGATTAATCCCGCCGACTCACTCTGAAGGGGTAGAGTCTGCGGCGGGATTAATCCCGCCCATCAGTTATATTAATAAAGCATGAGATATTATTTTATATATAATTATGTATTATTGCACATGCATATTATTAAGCAACTGCAGTTATGATTTCTTAAATATTGCATAAACAGATATCATAAATAACACAATTATTTATGTGCAGGACAATATGTATAATACTGGAGATAAAGTATGTCTTCTTCGGAACAACGAGATAGTTGGCACTGGAACTGTGGAAGTTCGAGATGATAATGCATCATGTCACAATATTGCCCAAGGATCTTGTGTGTACGTATGGGTGAACACCATTTTCAAGCATGTTGAGGTTCCTGGAATGGAATTTGAGGAGGGTTCTCCTGTATTGTGGAATTTGGATGAAGTCAAGGCTGACACAGAATATACAGAGTCACAAACAAACAGTAGCACGAGTTTTCCAGATGATGGCTTGCCTGCTGTGATGGATGAGGTGATTCTCTTTCTTCATGAGATTGAGGTTGGGAGAGGCATCATCACAGCTATAAATCCAATGGAAGCAGTGTCAGAAGAGAAACTAGGGTCCGACTTCGTGGGTGTAGTTGTGACAGAGGTTTCACCTAATGGCACTTTGCATCCTGGATCCCTCGTGAGGTGGCGAACATCTGAATTAAGACGGCAAGATGGTTCAACATATTCTGGGTTGGATTTCAATAATAACAACCCGGAAGAACAACTCATATTTGAAGAGGTTCCTTGCATTGGTCCTATTAAAGAAAAAGGCGATTCATGGGTTGCAGATCTTCCCCTACATGTTTCAGCAAGAGGATGAAGATGGATCCTACATCTTCCGAAAGTGTTACGAGCATTTCCACGATTGACTGCTGCAAGAAGAAGTGTTGTCAGATGGCAGACCGGAATGAAATTACCCAATGTAGACATGTCTTTCGTACGCTCACCCAAAAGCAAAGGCATGAGTTTGTATATGCTGCACTAACTGGGTGTATTGATGGAATGGCTTCGGACACAGGTTATCAGAGTACATCCATGGTATTTAATAAGGTGGCCATCTGCTTCAAAGCTTGGTACAGTATATATGGGATCCCAAAGACCACGTTCTACCGTCGGAGGGATGAGTGGTTAGATGGAGCGCGAACCTCAGTACATGGGAACACTGGCTTGGTCAAAACCCGCTCTCACATTATGGCAGCCATAGAGATACTCAAGGCTTTTGTGGAAGCAAATGCAGACAGGATGCCTCACAAATGCCGAACCACAAATGCAGGGGTCAGGGAAAATCTCAAGGTTTTGCCTTCGATCTACACTCAATTGAAGCTGTGTGAACATGTGAACAAGTGCCTCAGCTTGATGGGGCTGCAAGCAATCTGCACTGGTACCTTCAACAACATATGGAATACTCATTTTAAGGATGTGGAGATTGCAAAACACTCTAGCTTTTCCAAGTGTGACACTTGTACATCATTGAAGGCTGCAGAGGCTTGTGCAAAAACCTTGGTGGAGATCACTGCCATTCAAAAGAAGATGGAGGCCCACATGATTGCGCAACAAACTTGCCGGTCTCAGTACTATGCACACCGCATGCTTTCTGTGTCACCCATCAGAGTACCTGTGCTTGATCCATGACAAGATGGATCATTCAAAGACCAGCATTCCAAAGCTCGTTGCAACACCAAAGTGCCTTGGAAATGTCATGAAACTTCCGATTTCATTGACAGGTGTGCTAACACATGGACACGGTTGTGAATCATATGGACACTTTTCACTTCCACATTGGTCTAGCGACTCCAATTTCACTATTGGGTCGTTGGCCATGTGTTTCAGAAACCTTGAAGCCCACTCACAGACAAGTCCTATCGGTGATCTCAAAGTGAAGAAACAACACCTTCAACCTTTACATAATGCTCTCATGAACACGTCTGCACTTGAGGCTACTTGGGAATATGAGAGGCATTGTCAGCAACCTGCACAAAAAACAGATGGCCCTGTTGAGAGTTCAGGTTCAGTGGAGGGATCTAGCTCAAATAGTGTACATGTGTCCTCAACATCAAATAAGCTTCCTCGTCATTTGCTTTTACAGATGGATAATTGTGCAGGCGAGAACAAAAATAGGTAAATCATTTTACTTAAGGGTTTCTCAAGCTCATACTTACTTTTATTTTCTAGATATGTGCTAGCATACTTGTCAATGCTTGTTGCCAAAGGTGTGTTTGAAACAATCACGCTCAGTTTTCTTATGGTTGGTCACACTCATGAAGATATTGATGCGTTCTTCAGCAAGGTCTCCAACTCTACAAAAAGGACAAGTGCACTTACCTTACCGCATATGATGAATCTTTTTGAAAATTGCATCTCCAAAAAAAGTTGTGCTTTGCTTGTGACTGAGGTGCCAGACTTCAAAAAATTTCTCAAGGAGTATATAAAAGAGGGGAGTGATTCTTTAGTTGGTCACCTTGTGCCGCTACAATTCTTTTTCTCCATACGAGATGGTATACCTATTATGCAGTACAAGTTACGGCCATCAGAGCAGGAGTGGTTACCGAAAGAGGGGTTAATGCTCTTCAAAAGTGGAGAGAATGGAAAGCCACTTCTCCCAGAAGGACAACCAGACCCTATTCCATTGAGTGCCCAGCTCAAGGAACAAGAGGTTATTATTGATGGCATCAAAAAATATGTGGCATGGGTTCAAAAATCGATGCCAAAGAATTCTGATAAGGCAACTGGTTACTCAGAACTATATAAGCATGTGGTTGACTATTGGGAGACTGTTGTTCGAGAGTTGGAAGGGCCTACTGTCACAAGTACAGAATTGCAACACCCTTTTTGGCCTAAAACAAGGTGGCGAGAGGAGATTGAAATGACATCACTGAGCACAGACGACATAGAAGCCAGTAGTGATGTGGAAGTGCAAACCCCACACTTTGTTGGACAAAGGAACCAAAAACCTAAAGCATACTTTGATTGCTGCCAGGATCTTCAAAAACTAATGATGGTTCTCATTACTCCAGATGCGTCATATAATCAGCCTATTTGGATGGGTCAAATTATCGACACACCTGAAGTAATCACAAAAAATAGTATTGTTAAGGTTGCATGGTTCAAACCACAAAAAAGGCGACACGAGAAGGAGAGCGAAAGATATAATGGATGCCTAGAGAAAACATGGTCTCCCAATCAAAAAGACCCAGCATGTTTTATAAATGTTAAATCCATTCGATATGGGTGGATGTCAAGAAGCGTTGATAAAGTCACGATTAACAAAACTGCAAGGGAATGTATGTTTCTGAGCTTAAAGCAATTACAAAATTATAAATATCATATATTTAATATTCATAATATTATAAACTCTTTAATAATAGTACCAAATTGTTTACTTAACTATATAAATTTAAAAAATGATATGGAAGATTGACTATATTATTATAGGATTTAATATATATTATTACTACTACAAATTTTTTAATTAATAATGTTATATTTAAATATTAATATTTTAATAACAACATCAATATTTATATAATGTACCTCTTATGCTCTTCCTTAATTGTTATATAGGCAATATATTATATAATTTAATACCTTCTACTTTTATAATGTTATTAATTTTTGTTTAATGAATGCTATAATTTATTAAAGGGTAGAATACAAATAGAATATATCTAAAGAATATTCGTTTTCAAATATATATTTAAAGAATATTCCTTTAATATTAGAAAATGCTAATTAAATAGCTAAAATTGCTAATTATTAGGAAATGGGACTATAGCCATGCCCATTTAGTTACAACTTGCATATATTAAGGATAATGATTTTACCAACTGCTAAATTTATTTAGACTATGTCCACTACATGAAGAATTAGGTTATCAGAATATATTTATAATCCCAAGTAAGTATTTTGATATTTATTAAGCATATTTTTAGTATTTTTAATAGTTTAAGGTGTAACATAATCATTGTTTCAAAAGTGCAAAATCAAAGAATTATTAACAATGTAGTCGACATCAAGAGCACAAGGTTTACAATGGTAATTGAACATCCACATAAAAGTCATGAGAAAATGTGTTTTCTATTAAAATTAAAATACACAAAAGTGTATATTCGACGATAATTTTAATTTAAGCATTAAATAATTTGTAAGAACCTAATTAAAAAGGAATCTGAAGCACAATATAATGAAATTCGTATGTGGTGGAGGGAGAAAGAACATGTAAACATTATAAATTTATTACAACTCGAATGTTAACTAAAATGATAATATGGTTGCATTTTAAAAAGGAAGGTACATTGAAACAAGATCGATCATTAATCAATTGAAGAAAAGGATGTCTAAATAAATTCAATCATGTTTATGTGTTTTGCTACATCAAACATGAGGTTATTATTGGTACATCAATGAAGTATTACATTGAAGGCCTATCTTGGAGATGTTAGAATAATATTTTAAAAAACATTAGAGTTTTGAGTTGCAACTGAGAATAATACTTGTAAATCAAAAATTTAATTTGCGAACAACACTAGACATAAATGGTCATTTATAAAAATTGTCGACTTAATTAATAATGTTGGTGAATGTTATGCAAATGAAGGTGTTTCACCAATAAGAAGAGAGAAAAAAAATGGGTCAATGCCACTAATAGAATTGGACACCATAGTTATAAAGTAGAAAGTGCAACGAAAATAAATGGGCTATTAAGATATATAGTCAATATTAATGTAAGATGTGTTGATAAAGATATGAATCGTGATGCATGTGAAGCTTATGTAAAACTAATCGTTCATTATTAGTTCCAAGTTTTTAAGGGAAATGCAATAAAAAATAAATTTGAATTTACTTTTGTGGTTCAAATGTTGAACATGCTTTTAAGGTTGTTAATATTGTTAATTTAAATATATGTTCACAACGTAATGGTAAGTAAGTCAAATAGTGAAGGTAAAAAGAATGGTGATTAATATTAAGATATTACAAAGATCAATATCTTAAACGTACAAGGTGCAATCTACCACCTTTAAGAATTATTTTATACCGTAAATATTGGATAAATATCAATCCACTTACAAACTTCATAAAAAGAGATAAGTGCTATATATAGTATCTTTATTTTGTATATTTAATAAGTTTATCACATGGTGAAAATAAGAACCTCACATACAACTTGTTTTGGGATTTATAATATATTGTATTATAACAATAACTCCTAAATAATGCAACTTGTTGTAATTATTATTATAATGAAGACAATGACATACACATGTAGCTTTGACATATAAGAGGTTAATAAAATGTTTAATATTAAATTAATTAACTTAATTTTTATTATTGTAAATTATAAGCATTTATAATATATGGTGTTACTTTAAGCTTTGGTTGTGTCATATCTACAACATTTATAATATATTGTGTTAGTTTAAGCTTTTGGTTTAATTATGTCCACAGCATTTATATATATGGTACTACTTTAAGTTTTTAATTATAATCATGTCCAAAGCATTTATAATATATGGTGCTATTTTAAGTTTTTAATTGTAGTCATGTCCACAACATTTTAATATATGGTATTACTTTAAATTTTGGTTATAGTCAAGTCCAACATTTATGATGTATAATGTTACTTTAAATTTTAGTTATAGTTATGTCCACAACATTTAAAATATAAGTGTTACTTTAAATCTTTAGTTATAGTCATGTCTACAACATTTATAATATATAGTGTTACTTTAAGTTTTTAGTTGTATCATGTCTATAAATCATGTTTAAAAGTTTTTTATTAAATCATTAGAATACATAAATGAAGGTTGACCACAAATTTTACTCATAGACTTAAATTGATAACATAGAAAGTGGCCAGCCCCATAATGTGACTATATGTATGTAATTTTCATTATTTAGCTCCTTAACCCTTACATTATATTATATTTTGATATCATATATATGATATATATCACCACCACACACATGTAAAGACCACACAATTTGTAATTTGAAGATGTGTCTCTCATTGACCCAATATGTTGTTATAAGTATATTGTTGAAAGCATCACTCTCACACATAAAGTGCCTAAAAAATAAATATCTAGACGAAAATCTTTGGATTGTTATGAAATTATTGGTTTGTTTGGCCTTGTTTGAAAATATGTGGATTTAAGTAGGGTGGTTCTGAAAGCTACCAGTGAACGCATTCACACAAACTTGTAAACATTTAAGAACGCATTGCCTAGAGTTAAGGTTTTTATTAAAAAATTAAAAATTAAAACAAACCCTGAAATTTTTGGTTGCACACATGTTATGCACAACTTTGATTTATTAATCAAAAATTTTAGTGTAATATTTATATAAACCAAAACATAAAATTTGAAACAGAACTTTCTTCTATTAAATTAAAATTCAGAAACTAATTAAAAATATATGCCTTAAGTTGAAGTTTGATCACTGAAATATTTTAAATATTATTTTTTAACTTAAAATTAATATGAAACTTGAAAACGTGTCCACGGGATTTAGAAAACGTTTCGAAAACACATTCTCAGAGCGAGAACGCGTTCGCTGAGAATCGTTCGCAGCAACAGTGGCATTTGGTTTGCAATGGATTTCTTTAAGGTGGTAGCCTTCCTTGTTTGTTTGTGTACAGGTTATGAATTCCTCACAACTGGAAATGCAAATGGAACTTAGAAGAGACCGGTGTAGTCTACCTTTCGCGGAATTCCAGCTCATTCGTTACACAGTGGTAAGCAATGGAAGCATGGATATACTCAGCGACAATGGCAATTTCGCTCTGGCGTTTTGGGGGAAAAGAAGCATTGTCCAACATAAGTGAGAACTTCACTGAGAGCATCTTTAACCCAATATCTCTTGGCCGTGATCATGCTGAAAACAGGTGAATCTCAAACTGCTGCAGTTCCTGTTGGAAATCCAATTTCGATAACTATGATTGGAACTCCAATTATGAGCGCTGCTTCCATGGTCTGAGATCGTGTTTAATAGTCTAGAGTTGAATGACACAGGCAACCTTGTTCTCTATAGAAACAGCACTGTGGCGTGGCAAAGTTCAAACATCCCACTGATGTCTTGCTTCCCGGGCAACTGTTGAAGTCCGAATGAAATTAACATCATACGGTTCATACCTTTATATATCTGAGGTTGTGCCTGGAGGTCTCGCATTGTATATGGATGGTGATCTGGAGTATCAGCAAAGTTATGGTGTGTGGAGCTGGAAACCCGTGGAGAATCGTCAGTAAGATCTGTTTTGAAGACAGCGTGTCCTGGTTACGAAGCGTACTCCATTCACAGGGAACCAGATCTACTTGGCTTACGAAACAGTTGCAAAGAACGTGAGTTTTACCACTGTATGTTCAATACCTAAGTGGTACTTGCAACATCAACTTCAACATCAGTATTACCGTATCTTCGTCTCGACAACCAGGGCGATCTGTCCTGTACAGGTATGACTCAAACTCGAGTGATTGGGTTACAGATGTTCGATTCTCCGATAGTTGGGGTGGTTCCTCTTGCAAGCTTCCATCAGCATGTGGTCCTTATGGCATTTGTGACCCAACTAACAAGAATATTGTGAATACGACTATTATTATTGTAAACCCCGAACTTTGTATGGGGTTGGATATCCTTCGATGAAGTTCGTGAAGCCAGTTCTGAACGCAACCAGTGCTGAAAACTGCTCTCTTTGGAACTCAGCAGCGAATGTTTATGACAATTCAACTGGGGAGTGCTTTGCATTTTCTTGGTTGACTGGGACTTGCGTCGAGATACCAGAAGCATCACTGCATTCCTTTGCCAGTACAGAGATAATACAGTACGGGTACTCTGGTAATTGAGGGAATCTTTTATTATTGGCAGCCATTTTGGCAGCCAGAGGGTCACTAGCAATGCGTTAGCTTAGTTTGTAATCGCCAAAACTAAACACAAACTACGGGGATGGGTGAGCATAGTCAAGTATTATGTAGTTAACTACTTTAGCAAAGGCCGTTCGAGAAGTCGAGAGCTTGCTATCCACAAGCAGGGACTGCCCCGGAGGTACACTTACATGGAGCTGCATAGTGCACAAAAGGATTTTACTATGAAACTTGGTGCCGGCGGGTTGGAGGTGTACGAGGGATGACGAGCGATGGAAGACATGTTGCGGTGAAGAAACTTGGCGAGAATGCGACGGACAGTGCCAAGCAGTTTGTGACGGAGCTCGTCGGCGTCGGAGGTATAAGCCACCTGAATGCTGTGAAGTTGTATGGCTTCTGCATAGAGGTGCAAATAAGAGCTTCTTGTCTACGAGTTTATGCCGAACGGTTCTCTGGACAGATGGATATTCAGAGAGGGTGCGTGCCTGAGTTGGCAACAAAGAGTCGACATCGCGCTCGGTACCGCCAGGGACTGTCGTACCTTCACCAGGAGTGCAGCGAACCAATCCTTCATTTAGATGTCAAGCCTCAGAACATACTCCTGGATGAAAAGTTCGTTGCAAAGGTTGCAGATTTCGGAATGGCTAAGCTCCTAACCAACCGAGACTGACTCAGGTGAGACACGTGTGAGGGGAACAATGGGTACCTGCTCCAGAGTGGATGATGAGAGGCGTAGCGACCAAGAAATGTGACGTGTACAGCTACGGTATGGTACTACTGGAACTTGTAGGCGGTCGCAGATATAGACTGGGAGAGTGAGTGAATCGGAGACGGAGACTGTGGTATTTTCCTTCCTGAGTGTTAACCAGGTTAAAAACAACGGGGATGTGTTCAAAGTCGTGGATGAGAGGATTCGAGTTTCTGCCATGGAACAAGGCGAAGAGGTGAAGAACATGGTGTACATAGCACTATGGTGCATACAGGATACTGCGTCTCACCGGCCAAGTATGAACGAGATTGTGGAAGCTGGAAGGACATAAAAGTGTTGGGAGCCTCCCATGTCCTTTCACTTCGATGTGCAGACGGATGATATCGTGAAGAGTGTTGCACTTGGTGCTGTTCAGTCAGAGCAGATTGTCACTGTTTCTTCGATCATTCCAGCTTGTTAAGATGAAGCTTACTGTTTGTAATATTATTATTAATGTTATACTAATGTGTGTGTGTAGAACTGTATATATATAAGATAACCAACATACATGCTTTTCTCACATAGTGCTTTTAATGATTTACATTACATTATATATATGAAATATAAGTTCCTTAGGTCATACAGGGATACGAGCATCATCTGTTTACTTTAATTATTATACTCTCTCACACGCACAAACACAAAACACAACAGGCTAAGGTGTTTAACCTTTAAGGTTTTTGAGCTGTGGCAGAGTTTGACCATTCAGAAAAGTTTGAAAGAGTTGCAATCCTCTTTGAGTCTCCAAGAAGACACCATAGTACTGTCATAAACGTCAATCCTTATATACTGGACCATCCTCCCACCTGTAAATATATTATCTCTCTTTCACGTACAGACATTATAATATATATACATATAGAGTTTATTATCTTTCATATATATATATATATATAACTCATATATATATATAATAAGGACCGCATTGGAAAACTACAAAGATAGACTTGTGTCATGTGGATGATTAAATAATTTAATCTGTAATTTTAAGAAAATAATTTAACATAAATCTAACTATAAAAATACATTTCACCTTTCTCTTCATTGTTACACAGTCATGAGTATCATCTCTTCAAGGATATCGTAGCCGAGAGTAAACACGTCTCCGAATAATTACGTGGGTGAGAACCTAAATCAAGAGGAGTTTAGGTTTGAGCTATGGAGTACATGTGTGTGGTCTTTTCCGCTTGAAATAGCGTTTCATTATGTGAAGCTTGATTGTTCAACCCGACAAAGTTATTGTACATGAGAAGAGGAATTAGAGCCTCAACAGATTTTTGGAATTAGAAGAGGAAACAATTACTTGGTGGTAAGAGTTTTGAATGGGAAAAAGCAAATAAATACTATTTAAACGACTTGAAGGTCGATATAAAATTATTAATAAAAACCATTAGGGATCATGTTATATTTGGAAGAATTAACCCACATCAAAAGTAAAGAAAGAACTGAAACAGCCATTATTAAAATCATATTTAATAAAACTTTTGTCATAGTTATTTTAGATTTTATAAATATATTACACACGTGTGATTAAGAGACAAGAACCATAATAATAACAAATACCATTTTAATTATTAATTTTAAATTTATTTTAAGTATAAAGACAGACATGTTTTGCATATTTCATATATGTTGTGTCATTGCTCCTTTGTTCATGTGAAATCTTAGTATATTCTATTTCATAGTACATTATATTGCTGATAATTTATAATGTTATAGTTTATTATTAATTTTACAAAATATTGATTGTAAACTTAAAATTTTATTTATTTAACTTATTATTGCATGTCATGATATATAATTATTAATTTATGAATTCATTTTTTTACTTAAATGCTATGTATTAAAATAATTTATATGTTATCCAAGAAAGAATAATATATCGATTAGTTTCAAGGACTTCAAAGGTTAACTTATGAGTTGATTTTATAATTAAATTTATAATAAATTTAATTAGTATATTTATCAAAAGAATAATAAAATATAAACATATATATGTTAGACTTCAAATACAAAACTTCTTCACTTTTACACATGTGGTTAGCAAATAATCATCGTTAGAACAAATATAATCAATTTAAAATGTATACATGAACATCAAAATATATATGTACCACATATACAGCTTTTTAGAATTAAATAAATAATAAAATAGTGAGTTTGAAAATTCAAATTAAAAAAATCTAAGAAAATAAAAATTAAAATATTACTGATGCTTTATTATAAAATAAACAAGTCACAAAAGTAATATGTAAGTTTTAGTAATAATAAAAATTACTTAATAAAATTTCTCTCCCAATGTGTGAGAATATCATAAAATAAGCAATGAATTATGGTTTATTCAAATATAATGTGACAATACTACAAAATAAATTATGAATTATATTCTATTCAACTATACATCCACATGATTTAAAGGTTAACATGTTGATTAAAACATAAATTTGTAGAGTCAATTTTAATGATTGTAAGTTATAATAAATAATTAAATATTTATCCTAAAAAATAATAAAAATACATTTAAAAGATACATGCATATATGAATGCATTATTTAAATGTAATAATATGAAGAAATTGTTAATTATTAAGTATATTTTAATAATCATTTAAGAAAATGTTAATTCTTTTATAAAACAAGTAAATGACTTATTTACTCTCCTTATGTATAAAGTCTATTATAAATTTTTATTTTCTTTGTATTTATTAATAATAAATACATAAACATCACATTAAAAAAAGGTGAAGACATATGACTATTGTGTTTAGGAGTCGTAAGTTAAATATTTTTTCTTTTAAAATTTTAATTAATTTGAATGTAAGTTTGAAACTTAATATTAAAGTTGTATATGCCAAAATATTTTCAAGAATATTATTAGGAATCTTAAATAACTTAAGTAATATTGATATTTATATAGAATTATAATATTTTGTAATACATAAACATATAAACATTATGAAAGAATCAAAGTTCACTTCAATTCATATTTCATAATTTTCAATTGGGTATTTGAAATTTTAAACAAAATATTTAAGAATTAAATTATTTGATTATGTAAGCTTAATTATTATAAATTGATGAAAGCATTATATATGAAGAAGAAGAATATAAGCTCAAACATAACTTTAAAACAAAAAAGAAATAATACTTTCATTATAGGATTTGAATAAGAAAAGAAAACATAATATGAAATGCATAAGTTAAACTTGATAAGTATGTATGCATATACATTTTATTTTTGTCACTAATATTCATACATATTTAAATGTCCACATTAAATTGTTATTGTAAGATTGTTATCTTGAGTGTGTTTAATTATTAATTTTGAATGTGAATATAAAATTATTAATACAAGAAATGGTTTGCTATCCTTTAAGAATATTAAAGAAATTAAATCAGAAAAGTTAAGAAACATCACATTCAAATCAGAAAAAAATTAAGAAGAGAAACTGAAATAAAAATTTGTAATTGAAATGATAAAAGAGTTAAAGAATAAAATCAATAATTGTCACTATAAAAATATTTATACAATTATATATTTAATAAATCATTTATATAGATATACGTATACTTCCAATATTACATTAATGTATAATAGCATATTAAATAAATAGGTTTACTCTTCTTCAAATAAAGAAATATACATGTATATAATAAATAAAACGAGGCAAGATTACAATTGATAAAATGGAAGGATACAAAGAAGATTAACATGTCCCTTCGCAAGAATGACATGCACAAATTGAAAATGGTTTAAATTTAATATTCTAATCAGTGATATTCATGAAAATTCAATTATTTTTTCTTGCTTGCCCATGTTTTGTTTTTTGCAATTTGATTTATCAAAATTCAATATGTTTCATAATTTCTTATTTTATTTTTGTTTTCTAATGCTTACCGGATTTATCTTTAACTCAAAAATTCTATTTGACTTCTTTATATTAAGTTGGGATTTAACTGTATTTCTATATAATATGAAAATTCAAATAAATTATGCACACAGAATATTATTTCAAATATAAAAGCACAAATATTATTAAACTTCATACAAGCGAAGGTTTATACTGAAGCCAACGATTGTTTAATTCGATCCTTATGTACATGCTGAAGACTTACATGAGAAAGAGAATCTGATAAGATACCTAGTTTAAAGGTGACCAGAGCGCAATAAATGAATTTTGAGACGACCAGACTAGCAATTTGCTATCCTTTGAAAAGCAAACACCAGTCACCTGTAATGGATTACATTATAATTATTTAAAATTATTAAATTATATTTGTCAGAAAATCATAATAATATAGGCTTGAATACTATATAAAGTATTGAGTGATATTTTAGTATAGCAAGTGGTATCCTTCGATTGTAGTCATAAATCTGCACCCTGTTATCATTCAACATAAAAATAGTATCATAAATGTGTACGTGTGTGTGTGTGTGTGTGTGTGGTGTGTGTGAGAGAGAGAGAGAGAGAGAGAGAGAGAGAGAGTGATATTGTAGTTTTAACTTGTTATTAAGTAAAGTCAATGATAAAGACATGTATATATACTCTCCCTATACTTACAGATATATCTATATATGTATATATTTAAGTTTACCTCATCCACCTAACAGCAATTTTGCCATCTGGACGTATGGAAACATCTCCAATACCAGGACGCTCACGACATATTCTTTTTACTGATGTAAATGTGTTCTGTAAAGACATTATTTATAATACATTATGTTATATGTACATCTTCCTCCCTCCTCCTCTCTCTGTCTCTATGTGTGTGTGTATCTGTGTGTGCATATGTATATGTACAGATAACAGAAATAATCATTATAGTACTGCATTATGCACTCATCAATGGTTGAACTACCTGGGTATTATCAATGTTGAAAAAGATGGTCTTGTCATCAGCAGCTCCAGAGATGCCACCTCGGCAAGATGTATCCAACGTAATACTAAGCACTAACCAGACCAAAACCCTTTAAGCCATCAAAAGAGAAGGAACTTTTGCAAATATATAAACACATCCGTAGACGATATGTTCTGTAATATATGTATGTACGCATATGTAACTTACCAGGTTCGGTGTGGAAACGAGTAGAAATGCGTGGTAACTTGGGGTTCCGTAAATCCCATAATGCATGGTTCCATCTTCATATCCAGTAAGTACGTTCAGTGTTTCATTATGTCCAGGCGGCACAAAGAGTTGCAAAGCCATGCATTTTCTTTCAAATTGGTTTCACCACACATAACACTTGATATGCGTATGTATTGAATTGCGGGTTATAATTGAAGTGTAAGTAGGCTGACTTGCCTGAGCTTTTGGCATCCGAAGGACGAGAAAACTGTTGCACACGCTTTGCTGAGTCAATATCCCAAACTTCAGCCTGCAAATTACAAAGCTTTGTAGAGAGAGAGTGGGAGGGAGAGGGAGAGCTTACCATAGACGGGTCTTCACCAGCAATAGCCACAAGAGTCTGGCCTAACAAAATATAAAGTTAGACAAAATACATATGGTATACCTACACATGCATCTATTTAAGGAGGAGTATGCTCCTCGGTTCGATGTGTCTCATGCAAGGCATGAATTGCGACATTGAGAGTAAGGGAAGATGACCTTGGACGATTACATTGAGAAATTGAGTCAATTACTTTGCCGTATACCTGACGTGTCTGTCAACCAGCAGAAGGATTATTTTATAGATGGGCTGCAAAGTGCTAACTTACATAACATCTTAACTTAGTGATTCAATCCAAGACTTTAGAAGAGTTATTCGAATATGCTCGCTTGTTAAATGAGGAGGATAAGGTGTTTAAGGAGAATGAGCGACATGGCAAGAAGCGTGGTAGGAGCACCTCTCCAAGTCCTCGTGAGCACCAGGAGTATAGAGGGAATAGCCATCGTGCTAGGCCGAAGTCCAAGCTGGTAGCTTCTAGTTCTTATCGCACCGACAATCGGCCTAAGAAGATTGTCAAGGTGTTTGATAGTGAACGTTGCCACCTGTGTGGAGAGGTGGGACACTGGAAGGCCAATTGTCCCAAGGAACAAGCCCAAGGGCAAGGGGTTCAATGGTGACAAGGACAAGGAGACACCTAAGAAGCTTCAGGAGATGGAGCGTGGAGAGGAACACAAGGGAGATAGTTCTAAACCACGAGGTAAATTTTTGTCTGTTCTTGCTCGACAGGTAAACTGCATGGCACGGGAGGCCACACACACGTGCTATTGTGGTGGAGGGACGACTTGGTGAACGTCCAGTGCGAATCCTCTTGGATAGCGGAAGTAGCGATAACTTTGTATCAGCAAAGTTAGTGCAGGAGTGCAGCTTGCCCATGAAGACTGTGCCTCAATACGAGATTGAGGGCTCAGCTACTGTCACACAGAGCTGGAATGCTTGTGTGGAGGAGTTACAGCTGACGGTTGGCAAAACTCAGCTGGTGGAGACTTTCTTCCTTGCGGAGCTAGCGCGTGTGGACCTCATCCTTGGGATGAGCTGGCTGGAGCGTGTGGATCCTGAGATCAAGTGGAGCATCAAGCGAGTGAAGCTTGAGTACAGTGGAGTGAAAGACACTTGGTTTGGAACAAGGCTTGAGTCTCCAAACAAGTATCTTTCTACTATGTCTTTGAAGAAATATCTCCGTAATAAAGAAGATCAAGTCTTTCTGATGTATATACGTGAGTTAGATTCTTCTAATGTCACATTGGGCGAGGCTGCTGTGCAAGTTGTCCTTGAGGAATTTGCTGATGTCTTCCCTCCTGAGCTACCTCATGGCTTACCACCTGCAAGAGGTGTGGAGCATGAGATTGTGTTGGAACAGGGTACGAAAGCCATTTACCGTAAGCCGTTCCGACTGAGCCATGCTGAGGAGCAAGAGGTTAAGAGACAAGTGATGGAGCTATTGGAATATGGCTTCATACAACCGAGCAAGTCTCCATTTGGTGCACCAGTATTGCTTGTCAGGAAGAAGGATGGCACCATGAGGATGTGCATAGACTACAGAGCTCTCAACAAGCAAACAGTGAAGGACAGGATGCCCATGCCACGTGTGGATACTATCATGGATCATCTCGGTGGAGCCAGAGTGTTCACCAAGATAGACTTGCGTAGCGGGTATCATCAGATTGCTGCAGATATCTACAAAACTGCTTTCAACACTAGCTTCGGGCATTTTGAGTTCACTGTTATGCCATTTGGCTTAACAAATGCCCCAGCCACATTCACTCGGTTGATGACTGAGGTGTTTGGTGACTACTTGCATGACTTTGTGGAGATCTTCCTCGACGATATTCTTATTTACAGTAAGAATATGAAGGAGCATGTGGAGCATTTGCGGAGAGTTCTTCAATTGCTGAGGAGAACAAGCTCTATGCAAAGAAGAGCAAATGTGCATTTGCTCAGTGCGAAGTGGAGTATTTGGGTCACATTGTGACGCCAAGTGGAGTGAAGACTGATCCACAGAAGGTGGCAGTGGTGGAGCAATGGCCAGTTCCTAGCAATGCACAAGAGTTACGGAGTTTCTTGGGCATGGCTGGTTATTACCGGCGGTATGTCAAGGATTATGCCAAGAAAGCTTCTCCGTTAACTAGGTTGCTAAGGAAGGACGTTCCCTTTGCATGGAGTGCTTCAGAGGAGAGCAGTTTCCAAGCTTTGAAACAAGCTTTGGTACGTGCACCAGTTTTATGTATTGCAGATCCCTCTAAGCCTTATGAGGTATCGTGTGATGCAAGTGGAGTGGCCATTGGAGCTGTACTTATGCAAGAGGGAAGGCCTATTGCTTATGAGAGTCGTACTTTGAATCCTGCAGAGCAACGGTACTCAACGTATGAGCAAGAACTACTGGCTATTGTTAATGCATTACGAGTTTGGAGGCACTATCTTTATGGTGCAAGTTTCAAGGTGTTTACAGATCACAAGCCTTTGGTGTATCTGTTCACACAGAAAGAGTTAAACTCTCGGCAAGCTCGCTGGATGGTTAAGCTCATGGAGTTTGGCGAATTTCCTATTGAGCATCGCGCAGGAAAGACTAACGTGGTGGCAGATGCTTTGTCACGCGTTAGGAGAGCCACAGTAGTGGGAGAATTCCAAACACGCTTATGTAATGCATTAACAAGGACGGTCAGTGAGTTTAGCCAAGTAGTTCAACATGCTCAAGCACAAGACGCCGAGGTGCAGGAGCTCAGGACAGCTAGAGCCACCATTCTCATTTCAGGATGGGGTTTTGTACTACAATGGCCGTGTGTACCTTCCTCGTGTGGACCATTTGATCAACCAGGTACTATATTTTCATCATGATCGCCCGGAGGCTGGTCATTTTGGGGGGAGGAAAACGTATGAGTTGATCAAGAGAGGTTCTACTGGAGGAATATGAAAGCTGATATCATAAAGTACTGCAGGACTTGTGACAAGTGTCAGCAAGTATGGACTTTGTCACCCATTTGCCAAGGACATAGAGGCAGAATGAACAGGTGTGGGTCATTGTGGACAGGTTGACAAAGTTTGTCAAGTTAGTTCCCTTGGGAATAATGTGAATGCATCCGAGCTGGCTACGATGTATTTACAACATATATTTCCTATTCACGGATTTCCAAATGATATTGTAAGTGATAGGGACTCCAAGTTCACTTCTAGCTTTTGGAGAGGCTTTTCTAAGTGCATAGAAGTGAAGCTTAAGCTGTGTAGTGGAGATCATCCCGAAACAGATGGGCAAACAGAGAGGGGAACCAAGTTCTGGAAGATATGCTAAGATGCACTATTAACTAGAAGGAAGGCCAGTGGGATAAGTATATTCCATTACTCAAGTTTGCTTATAATAACAGCCAGCACAGTGGCATTGGAATGAGTTCATACTATGCTATGTTTGGACGGCATCCCAAGACAGCTTTTGAGCTCGGTTTAACAAGTAAGAAGGCTTAAGGCAACATGGATGATGTCATAATTTTACTATGACTCAACCCTTTACTTTGGACGTTGACTGTTGTTACCTACTATACGATGTTGATGGACCCTAGATGTAGTAGGAAACAGCCCGTTAGTGCACTTGGGTATCTAGTGATGGTCCGGCCGGGTGTCATTAGGTATTTGCAGAAACTCTAAGCGAAGCTAGAACTTACCTTCTAGAAACCCACCCCAATTTTGACGTCCCAATAGGCTGATTGGTCTTTGCAGATGAGTTCGGCGTGTTAAGTAGGGTTAGGAACACCCCTAGGGTTGACCTAACCCTAGGGTTGCCCTAACCCACGCCCTAAAACCCCCCCTTGGGTAGGGTTTAGGGGTAGGAGTAAGGGTGAGTTATAGGCTCATATTGCTAATTTGTCTAAGGGGCTAAAATTCAGTGCCAGCCCACTACACATATAGGAAAAGGGGGGGGGGGGCTCCGTCACATAAATAAGGTAGAGTATACGTAGGAGAGCTCCTGGGTTCATGAATGAGTTCGTTGCTCTTCTGCCGGTGCAAGCTTCAGCTTGTGTCGTTAAGGTACAACCCTCTGTTGTGCCGCCCTAACTTCCAGATGCCAGGGGTACGTCCCACCTTCGGGGTAGCTTACCCTTAACGTTGGCGAATCCATGCCTGGGAGGTCTTGTCGGAATGCACGTTCCAAGAGGCAGAGGTTGAGGCTTGTCTCCAGCCTCCTCCTCCACGTCAAGCTAGGTGTAGCACTCACGGCCAAGCAAGGCACATCCGTGTCCTTGTCCAACTGTGGGCGTGGGATCTTGTTTGACAGGTTCACGTTACCTGGTTCCTGAGGGTTCATTGAGGGGTTCTAGAGTTGGCATTTAGGAACCACGTTTGTGGTACTTGGTGCAACTCTTGAATCTAAGGGCTATGGCATGATAGCCCACATCGGAAGGCAGTGTCACATGGAGATGTGACACTGGGCTAAACGTCACATGGTACAAGCCCGAGGCACGCCCTTTGGGGTTATGTCATGGGCTTGTCGCCAAGGGGTTGGATACTCTAGCAAACAACATGCTTGTGCTTGCACTAGGGTGCTAAGCCTTGGGCATCCGCTCAAGGGAGGTTAGGTCTCATAACTAGGTGTGCTTTGGCACACTTGGCTAGGGGAGTGTTCTCCTTGGAATTCAAGGGTTGAACAACCTAAGCTCATTAGCAGAAGCCCTTTCGTGAGGCACTCGCAAGGTCATGTGCTTAGGGTTATCCCAAACCTAGCCTTAGGGAGTTTGCTTAGCAGAACACTCGTGTCCGCCTACGGCGCACACTCGTGTCCTCACTAAGTACTAGCCCTAGGTCTAGGGTATAACTTGGCCACTCAAACCCTTAGGGGTTAGTCGTGGTTCAGGGTACCCCTTGTCGCCCTAAAGGGGTTGTACTCCCGGATGAGGGTGATTCCTCAAGGGGTAAGTGACGATGCCTTAGCTCTGTCAGGGGTATGTGTGGAACACACGTCTCCTTGATGGGGGTTAGGGCATGAGCCTGTCTAGGTCTTCTAGGGCAAGACCCTAAGTCAACTAGGGTTATCCCTCAAGGGTTTGGGGGTAGACATTCTAGGGAGACTTAGGCTAAACCCTAAGTCTCCTGTCCACTTGGGCATTAGAGTCTAACCTAGGGGTCGTTGGGGTTGTTCTGGGAAACTTAGCGTTGCTCACACAGGGTGATGACGCCGAATGGCCACCTGGCAGCCACGTGTTGGCCCTTTGGGTTAAAACTCTGACAATTGGTATCGGAGCCTATTCTCTGCGGTCAGTAGGACTACCTAAAGTGTAGTGTATTTTAGGGTTTAGTTAGTTCTAAATTCTTGAAGTACTCTATCACTTTCGGCTAATGTCTGAATTCTGCGTGGAGAGTTGGTCCTGAGATCTATAACTCTTCAGAGTACACCTACTTCATAAGTGGGTGTGGGTTATGGACTTAGAAGGTAGCACTTGGAAGTCAACTTCCAAGTTGTATGCCAGGTTATTTTACCTTATGGTTTCCAGGTTACTTTACCATATACTTCCACAAGACGGCATGTTAGTTTGTTCTGGCTTACAAACTAAGTCTTGTGAGTGGCTTGTGATATCCTAAGTTACACATTATTGAAAATTTTTCTTTTCTTTAAGGTGTTTGAATTTGGGATAACACATGATTTGGAAAAGACAGTGTCCATTGAGTTTTGGCTTAGGCAAGATTCAATATCAGTTCCAACAATAGTGTTCAAACGGGGAAAGACTTATGTTCAAAGTGCTCTTTGACTTCGGAAGAAGGGGCATATTCAAACATAAGAGTGAACACTACATTTTGACATAAAGTGTAAAATAAGCTCTCATTATAGTGCATGTTTCCAGAGTGTAACTCTAGAAGCAGACTATGGTGTGAACTTATAATACAACAAATGTCAAATATTAACATATGATGAATATGTTAAGCAGTTGGTTCGAATCCAATGTAATCAAAGTATTGTCCGATGTTCGCAATATTTTGATGACGCTAGCTACAAGTAACATTAGGTGAAATAGTTTACTAAGTTCAAGTACCTAATTTGAACAAAGTACAACTTGAAACCTTAGTTAGTTGTAAGCGCGCACTCTGTATTCAAGTTAGCTAGCTCACTAACTTGATTATGAAGTTATCTCATATGGGATCATAAGAATGATAGAATAATATTTTGGCAGTAGACGGATTTAATGTTGCATCCCTATCAATGCAGCTTTTGGATGATGGCATGATCTATCAGAAAGAGTAATGTTGGAAACATACGTTTACATTTTTAGTTTACTGAGTAATGAAGGACTTGCATAGTGAAGGCGTTCGGCGCACACTTGTGCATTTTCATTGTTAACTCTTTAATCTTGAAATTGTAACGTTGTTTGCAATGTGGGATAAGCTCTTGAACAAGGGTGATTCCTTGGTTAAGAAGAGCATGATTTGGGATTCTCCACTTTGTTTATCACTAAGTAAGGAAACTTGCTAAGTTTGATAACTTATGTTGAGAATTACAATGAGCTAGTAACAGTCGGATTTCCATTGGAGGTTTAAGTGCATGTGCCTCCTCAGAGAGTCGGTATTCGATGAGAATCAGAAGTTGGTATTGTTTTCAATAACGATTTCATTTTAGAGTCGAATACGATTATTCAAAAGACGGTTTCTTGACTTTGCATCATGGTCGCAAATGTGGGACTCAAAGAACTTATAAAGTAGTATCTTCAGTTCTTTAAAATTGAAAAATAGAACTATTCTTGACTCAAGGTTTGATTGTATTCCTTGGGTTAGTTTTGTTCTATCTCAAGGTTTGATGGTGTTCCTTGAGTTGGTTCAATATTCTTGAAAGTGAAGTAGCGGGATTAATTCAAGAAGATGGTCTCCCTTCTTGATGATTGTGATACAATGTCCATAACGTATGTCCAATATTCGTACAAAATATGAGGTTTCCTATCACCTCATTCATTGAGATATTCATATCTTAAACTTTGAAAGTATTTATGACAGTCTTTTAAGATTGATTATAAATGACTTGTCAAAGTATAGTATGGTATCTCTTGAATATTGAGTTTGGAGCGCTCAATATTAAGACTTGGTTATGATCACATGAGGTGGCCATAATCATGAAATATAAAGACTCAAGTGGACTTGAGTTCAACACTTTGGTAAGGCACTACCTTAGTGTTATAACTTGAAACGTGTTTTCAAGTTAGTTGAGAAATGAGGCATTTCTCAATACATTGCTTGAGGGGCAATGTAGTACTTTCTGGATTACTAGGTGTCTAGAATGAATAATGTATCTTAGTTCGACATACTGAACTAGATATCTTATTCATGTTTGGGGAGATCTATTGAATTATAAGGTATGACGAAACATGAAGTTGATATAACACTTCAGTGTTATGATAACATTTATGTGGAGGTTGATATCTTACTAAATCAGTTAGATGAACCAGACACTAGTTCATGATTCCTCTTAGTCTCTGAACAAAGTTCCTCGAAATACTGTTAACATTATATTCCATCTCAAAACTTGAAGTTCGGTTCATGTAAACTAAGACCATGTCTATATTATAGTTAGCATTTCGATAAATTGATATGATTGTAAGTTTATATCCACTAGTATAAAACTAGTTGATAAGCTTAGGATTTGAACGTTAAACGATCATTATCCATTCGAAGTATCAATATCGAAATTGCAACTATTTATAGAATAAGGATTAGTTTTAAAAGATGTTTATCAAAAACACTAGTTGCTTCAATTAGTGAAAATGCTATACTTCGGTATAGTGTTGAGAAACATTTACGAAATCAGTTTAAGAGTTGGAAATAAATATAATGTTATGGAGTGCAGTATTCTGAATTCAGAGAGACTCTTATCGTGGAAACTAAGTCTTAAAATTTGGTATTTTAACTTAGTGAGATAAAGAGTTAGGAAGTATTGAACGGCATCTAGTATGATGTGCTCTTTGGGGAATGAGTACAATGAGAGACAATTAAGAGACGTGTTATCTAAAGATTGTCGATTGAGGCACTAGAGATGGGTTGAATTTCCTGGTTTCCACATTGGTTTAAGAAAGGTATGTTAGCTTATCTGGTCCCTGAACTGGTCGGTGTTATGAAAGAGTACAAAGATGGTTGCGAAGGACGAATGGTAAGGCTATCACACTTGGTCACGGATTTGACTGAATTTGATTCCTATCGGGAATAAATTTATGTTAATAACACACCAAGTGAATGCAGTTGGTAGATTGCAAGACCTTGTTGTTTACATGTGTACAGCCATGCGCCTCTGTGATCGCCTCTGGCCAGATTGACATGTTTACAAAGAACAGGGTTTTACGACTTGTACTCTTATATCGGAAAAGAGCTTGATTCCGATAAAAGTCTCATACTTAGTCTGGCGTAGCTATATACTAATGAGAGATAGGTATAGTAGCAGACCCTTATGAAAAGGGGTAATGAGAAGCACCGAGGGATGCAGAGATGTAAGCTATATATATCGTAACATGTGGAGATGTGGGACCATTGGAAAATCAAAAGAAATGCGAAGGTGTTTGGTCAAGCATTTGAGAAGTGCTTGTTGTATAGACGACAGAGGTCGTCAACAGCATTTAATATTAAGGAATAAAGCAAGTCTTTATTTAACCAAGGGGCCGGCAACAACACTAACTAGAGGCCTCCAATATAAATTCTAGTTAAGTAAAGAAATTAACCAGTGTTGTGTGCGTCGGGTGACAGACTTTGCAGACGTGCAAAAGGTCTCCAGTGACTTCATGTCGCAGGTGGTGCCTCCGGCAGCTGGGTTTACGACTCAGTGAACGACGGTTCTGAAGTACTTGGTTTCGCGTAATGCAAGGGGGGTAATAAAAATTATGTGAACTTTTGGCTAACTCCGCATAGAGTGATATGTTAGTTTTGGTTAGTTTTTTCTAACATTATCTAGTCTTGGAGTTGGACGTCAACGAGGACGTTGACATTTTCAAAGGCGGGGAGTGTGTCATAGTTTTTACTATGACTCGACCCTTTACTTTGGACGTTGACTGTTGTTACCTACTGTACTATGTTGATGGACCCTAATGTAGTAGGAAACAGGCCCGCTTAGTGCACTTGGGTATCTGGTGATGGTCCGGCCGGGTGTCATTAGGTATTTGCAGGAAACTCTAAGCGAAGCTAGAACTTACCTTCTAGAAACCCACCCCAATTTTGACGTCCGAATAGGCTGATTGGTCTTTGCAGATGAGTTCGGCGTGTTAAGTAGGGTTAGGAACACCCCTAGGGTTGCCTAACCCACGCCCTAAACCCCCACCCCCTTGGGTAGGGTTTAGGGGTAGGAGTAAGGGTGAGTTATAAGCTCATATTGCTAATTTGTCTAAGGGGCTAAAATTCAGTGCCAGCCCACTAACACATATAGGAAAAGAGGGGGGGGGGGCTCCGTCACATAAATAAGGTAGAGTATATGTAGGAGAGCTCCTGTTCATGAATGAGTTCGTTGCTCTTCTGCCGATGCAAGCTTCAGCTTGTGTCGTTAAGGTACAACCCTCTGTTGTGCCACCCTAACTTCCAGATGCCAGGGGTAACGTCCCACCTTCGGGGCTTACTATGACTCGACCCTTTACTTTGGACATTGACTGTTGTTACCTACTGTACTATGTTGATGGACCCTAGATGTAGTAGGAAACAGGCCCGCTTAATGCACTTGGGTATCTGGTGATGTCTGGCCGGGTGTCATTAGGTATTTGCAGGAAACTCTGAGCGAAGCTAGAACTTACCTTCTAGAAACCCACCCCCAATTTTGACGTCCTGAATAGGCTGATTGGTCTTTGCAGATGAGTTTCGACGTGTTAAGTAAGGTTAGGAACACCCCTAGGGTTGCCCTAACCCACGCCCTAAAACCCCACCCCCTTGGTAGGGTTTAGGGTAGGAGTAAGGTGAGTTATAAGCTCATATTGCTAATTTGTCTAAGGGGCTAAAATTTAGTGCCAGCCCACTAACACATATAGGAAAAGAGGGGGGGGAGGCTCCGTCACATAAATAGGTAAGTATATGTAGGAGAGCTCCTGGGTTCATGAATGAGTTTGTTGCCTTCTGCCGGTGCAAGCTTCAGCTTGTGTCGTTAAGGTACAACCCTCTGTTGTGCCACCCTAACTTCCAGATGCCAGGGGTATGTCCCACCTTCGGGTAGCTTACCCTTAACGTTGGCGAATCCAGCCTGGGAGGTCACGTCGGAATGCACGTTCCAAGAGCAAGGTTGAGGCTTGTCTCCAGCCTCCTCCTCCACGTCAAGCTAGGTGTAGCACTCACGGCCAAGCAAGGCACATCCGTGTCCTTGTTCAACTGTGGGCGTGGGATCTTGTTTGACAGGTTCACGTTACCTGGTTCCTGAGGGTTCATTGAGGGGTTCTAGAGTTGGCATTTAGGAACCACGTTTGTGGTACTTGGTGCAACTCTTGAATCTAAGGGCTATGGGATGATAGCCCACATCATGGAAGCAGTGTTACATGGAGATGTGACACTGGGCTAAACGTCACATGGTACAACGCCCAGGCACGCCCTTTGGGTTATGTCATGGGCTTGTTGCTAAGGGTTGGATACTCTAGCAAATAGGCATGCTTGTGCTTGCACTAGGGTGCTAAGCCTTGGGCATCCGCTCAAGGGAGGTTAGGTCTTGTAACCAGGTGTGCTTTGGCACACTTGGCTAGGGGAGTGTTCTCCTTGGAATCCAGGGATTGAACAACCTAAGCTCATTAGTAGAAGCCCTTTCGTAAGGCACTCGCAAGGTCATGTGCTTAGGGTTATCCCAAACCTAGCCTTAGGGAGTTTACTTAGCAGAACACTCGTGTCCGCCGTAGGCGGACACTCGTGTCCTCACTAAGTACTAGCCCTAGGTCTAGGGTATAACTTGGCCACTCAAACCCTTAAGGGTTAGTTGTGGTTCAGGGTACCCCTTGTCGCCCTAAAGGGGTTGTACTCCCGAATGAGGGTGTTCCTCAAGGGGTAAGTGACGATGCCTTAGCTCGTCTAGGGGTTGTGTAGAACACACGTCTCCTTGATGGGGGTTAGGGCATGAGCCTGTCTAGGTCTTCTAGGGCAAGACCCTAAGTCAACTAGGGTTATCCCTCAAGGGTTTTGGGGGTAGACACTCTAGGGAGACTTAGGCTAAACCCTAAGTCTCCTGTCCACTTGGGCATTAGAGTCTAACCTTAGGGGTCGTTGGGGTTGTTCTGGGAACTTAGCGTTGCTCACACAGGGTGATGATGCCGAATGGCCACCTGGCACCCACGTGTTGCCACGTGTTGGCCCTTTGGGTTAAAACTCTAACACTGGAGAAGCAGCTTATCTAATCAAGTGCCCTAAGATTGTAGTGATGCTTTTTATAAATCAACTCCGCATGTGCTTATTAGCCAATGTTGTGATTGCAACTTTTGCACTATAGTTGCTAGTCAGCCTCTCATTGCATCCACATTTCCAATTCTTAAACAATCCATGGCACTTGGCTGTTTTCCAAGTGATAAAAAAGAGGCGTTGTCCTAATCGGCCATGCCTGTTACATTAACTGAAAACCTAACCCTAGCATATACTTACTCCCAACACTCCCCTATAAACAACTGCTAGCCTAAGCCAAGTCTGGTTCTAAATAAGAGGAACTTGTCAGGCCCCAATGGCTTAGTGAAAATGTTAGCGAACATCTCCTTCGTAGGCATGTAGGCAATCTGTATCACTCATGCATTGACTTGTTCCCGACATAATGGAACTAGATAAGGATGTGCTTACTACGACCATGAAATTGGTTCTAAGTCATGGCAATGATGCTCTAGTTGCCACACCATCTAGTAATCGATGATTATCGCCACATTGGATGGCAATTGGCCATGCTGAAGTGTTGGAGGAGCAACTCTGCATATTGACCTGTGGTTTTCAAGGTAGTAGTTGCATGCTCATGCTTAACCTAGATGCCCAAGAAGGAGCATACCTCGCCGAGATCTTTCATTCGAAAGGTGCTAGCAAGTGTGGTCTTCAAAACCCAAATGGCTAGTTCGTCTATGTTAAATAGGAAAACTCACTTTTTTTTATTTAACCATTACCTTCTCAAGAACAATTAGAAAAGGCTACACATTTTTTTTTCCATCACTCTCAATATAAATATATCAATTTACCTCATGTTTGTGCCACTATGACTAGTCTCCGAAGTTAAGGGCAAAAATGGATTTTGGCTATTGCCTTGTTAAACATTTCCATTGGATGTATACATAGATTATACACAAGAGATTTTTATGCACCTTCTATTCTGAACATGAGTACAAGAGAACAAGCATAGAGACTTTCTTTTCTCTCTCTTCTCCCTTACCTTAACTTCCTATCTTGCCCTAACTATATTCCTCTCTTGCCATGTCATTCTTTTCCTTTCGAGACCTTCTTTTTCTTTTCCTTTCTCTTCTTTCTCTTGGTAAGGATTTCTTTTTTTATGCAACCTTTCTTCTAAACTACATATGGACCTTCCTACCCTTATTCTCTCCATAGTAAGATATCATATACTCTTAACATTTTACCTTTACACTGTTCCCTCTTTATTTATTTTGTGTCCTCATAGTTATTAGTATCCTATTTTTCCTTTAGATGTTGATCTTCATAATATTGTGGATTTTCTCCTTTATACTTCCAAAAAGTATTCCTCTCTTTCCTGAGTTCTAGATTGGAGGTTGATACCTTGAGTCATAGCACTTGATTTTTCTTTATGTTATTCCAAGGTTCACCATTTGCTTTCTCTTCTTGTTGTTGAATAGTTTTTCCTTCTTATTCCTTTGGCTTATTCTCTGTGTTTATATTCACTTGCTTTAAACGATCTGTTGTATACACATACGTATACTCTGTAGGTTGTTTCTACAATCAATCCTATATAAGATTGCTTTATAAAACTTTTCCTATAATCCAAGCCTATCATTTTCCTTTTACTAAACAGTTTCTTTTCTTTAAGCACTACATGAAGATCTATGTTTATTAAAACTTTCAAATCAAGATATATTTTTAAGATTTTTACTTCCTCATAATCATCTAACCCATTAAATTAATCATATCCTTCTAAAAAAAGGTCAATTTTCTTTTTTAACATACTTCTTAATATGATTTTAAATCACTAGTTTACTTTCTTCTTTTCTTACCATCATCTTTCCTATTCTCCAGTTCTGAATAACCTTATTAGACTTAATCCATGGTTCGTTTAAGAACATAGTATAGACAATGTCCTTCTCTTTATTTTAAAGGATAAACAATATATCTTATATTGAATTCTTTTATTATGATAGTGATTCCTCTCATTATACTAAGTGGCTTTACACTATGTTGATCAACCATTTTAAATTAAATGAAGCAGGTTGTATAGGTCCTAAAACCCATTCTTTTACATTCCTTCTCCTCAATAAAATTAACTTATGAACCTCCATTAATTAACACTCTTTTTATTTTGTTCCTCCTACATAAATTATGATATAAGGAACTTGTCCATCATAATCACCTTCATACTTTACTTCTTATCAACTTTACACACTTCATTAGAAGGTATTGTCTCTTGAATCATATCAATATTTGATTCTTATAAGGAGGCACTTGTATCAATTGTCCAGTGTAATTTTAATGTCTTAATTTAAACTTGATAATACATTTGTTTCTTTACCTCACCTGTAATGATGAAGATTGACAACATTGTTTATTTATGTTTGTAATATTTAACATGAAATCATGTAATTCATTATTAAACTGACATTTTTTTTAGAATTCTGCTACTTCTCTTTTGTATTTCCCTAAACGGGCCCAATTTCTTTTCAAGAATATTACCTATTTCTCCTTCTCCATTGAGAGAATATTCCTTCTCCATTGAGAGAATATTCCTTCTCATTCTTATCAAAACTTATAACTAGATACTCTTCTTTTCCCTTTTTTATTTTAACTAACCATGTTACTATTCATCTTTATGGATGTAGAAGGTTATATATTCCATCTAGGGCAATCTCTAAGATATCGCCCATTTCACCACATATATAACAAACCTGGGAAGAAAAACTCCTACCCTGTGGTCTTTGTTTATCACTTCTTTAATTATACTAATTATTCCTTCCTATTTGACCTTGATAAGGTATTCCTTCTCCTTTATATCGTTTGTCATTTCTTTCACAATAAGGTTTATCATTTTGTTGTCCATTATATGGACCATTTATTCCTTTATAATAATACTTTTCTTTCTGTTTTTATAAAGGATCATTTCTTCTCTCGTGTAATACTTATCATTCTTATTTTGATAATGAACATTATTTTTTCTACCGATGATCATCATTTCTGTCCCTATAAGGAACAACATTGTCATTTTTATTATTTTCACAATTCTTATTAAAAGATAACCTTCTTAAAGGTGAATGATCATCATCTTTTCTTTTTTTTTTTATACAAGCCACATTCTGATTCATGAAATGTTTGAGCCACATGTCCTTTCTTTTCACATATCTGGCATGTAAGTAATTGCAACTTACATTTCTCCATTGTATAGTTAAGATTAGTACATTTAGTACACCATACCTTTGCCTTTATCTCCTCCTTAAATGTCATCCCCTTCAAAATTTTATATCATTTGAGCCAATGTTTTCTCGTCCATTAAGTATTTACGAACCTTTACTACATCCACTTCTTCTTCCACCTCGTCAAAGGATTTTTCTTTTTTTCCATATACTTTTAACTTACCTCTTTTCTGCCTTCTTTTTTTCATATATTTTTAATTGATCAATAAGAACCTCTTTATCCTTTTCATTGATCATCAATGCCAAATCTCAATATAGTTTTAACAACCTTGCTTATACTATTGTAGTAAGGCATCCATCTTTACATATGTTTTACACTTTTTCTTATGTTTCTTAAAACGATGTGTATATTCATTTATTTTTTTTGTTTTGCCTTGAGGAATAGTTCTAAGCTTCTCTAAATGTTTCTCAAGCAATTCATAATTCTTGAAATATTCCTTAAAAGCATTAATAACCTTTTGATAATTCTTTTTGACTTCCTTCTCAAAATCATAATACCAATCAAAAGCATTCCCTTTCAATGTATGAGGAATATAAGCAACTTTTCTACATTAGTCACCTTGTATAGTTTAACTACCTCTTTAAACTATTGTAAATGTCTTTTGATATTCTTTTTATTTGCTATTGAGAATGTGGAATATCACTACACCCCCAAACATTTTTAAGAAAAATGCCTTATTTGAAATAATCCTTTCTTCTATTGTATTTCCTCTTTCACCTTCCTCCCTTCTTTTTAGGGAGCTCTCAGAGATCCTTCTCCTTGTATTCTTGGTATATTATAAAAATCACTCATTCCCTTCCTCTCACAATCTCCTCTAGACCAACTGTTTAATATTACCTTCAATTCTCTAGATCAACCTCAGATTTCTGTATTATTTTTGTGATATCCTCTACTATCTTTTCAAGAATATTCTGATGTTTAATCTTACCAGATTCAAGTTGTTGTTTGGTAGCCACTTTATTGGTCTACCTTTGATTGGCTAATGTCCAATAAGGACGATGATTTCTTTAAAGTTCTATTCATTCTTTATCATATACACATCCAACTCTACACCTTCTAAGTCATTTTCCTTACAAAATATGATCAATTAATCATCTTAACATCTCATTGCAATGAGTTCTAACAAGGCAATGGCAAAATCCTTCCATGGTTGCCAATTGTTAAATAGGAAAACTCACCTTTTCCTATTTAATCATTACCTTCTCAAGAATAGATGGAAAAGGCTATACACTTTTCTTTTATCATTCTTAATATACATATATCAATTTACCTCTTGTTTGTGCCACTGTGACTGGTCTCCGAAGTTAAGGACAAGAACGGATTTTGGTTATTGCCTTGTTATACATATCCATTGGAAGTATACATAGATTTTACACAAGAGATCTTATAATATGCACCTTCTATTCTGAACATAAATACAAGAGAATAAGCATGGAGACTTTCTTTTCTTCTCTTCTTCCTTACCCTAACTACCTTCCTCTCTTGCCACGTCTTCTTTTCCTCTCAAAACTTTCTTTTTTTTTTCCTTTCTCTTCTTTCTTTTGATAAGGATTTCCTTTTTATGTAACCTTTCTTCCAAACTGCATACGGACCTTCCTACCCTTATTCTCTCCATAGTAAGATGTCTTATGCTCCTAACAATTTACCTTTAACAGTCTCCTCTGGTGATCAACAAGTCATCCACGTACAAGGCCACAACATAAACATTTGAGTCAGTAGCAGCACAATGAAAAACTTATTTGCATAAAGCTTTATTGAACTTTTGGTACCACACACATGATGATTGTTTCAAGCCATGCAAAGCCTTATGAAGCCTCCATACTTTGCAGTGATCTCCACGACTAAGGAAACCAATAAGGGTACGCATAAAGATTTCTTCCTCCAGCTAGCCATGAAGGAAGGCTGTCTTAATTAAAAATATTTTTACTTACTATTGTTATTTTAAAAGGGTATTTTTTTTATATGTTTATGAGTGAAGTTTTTCAAGGGTATATATATAAATTTAAAACTTTTAAAAGGTATACATGTAAATTAAAAACTTCTATGGGTATATACGTAAGTATGATAAATTTCATGAGTAAAACATTTAAAAGAATATACATCACACACTTTTACATTTACACACACGAAGGATGTTGTACCTTATATAGCTGGGGTTATTACACCATTGCCTTTAATTATAAATATACAATTGTAATAACAATGAGCAATATTCTTTGTGCAATATGACTCCTCTTAAGAAAATGCTTCACTTTTTGTGTGTACTACATATAATCAGGTTTTTAAAAAAATAAAAACTTTATATTATATCCTTACACCATAACTTCTTTATATTATTTCCTTGCACCATAGCTTCTATCATTTGCATGCCAATATAATAAAAAGTGCAAAAGTACTCCCTAAATAAAGTTATATCACACTTTATATATATCATTATTACCTTCTCATTTGATAATAACATAATATCGAAAGTAAGGGTTCAAAATACTAAAATAATTGTTCTTATTTAAAGAGTTTATTTGTATATTAGAAAAGATATACAAAGGTTCTTGTACCTAAGTTACTGTCATAGTTTTTATTATGACTTGACAACCCTTTATTTTGGACATTGACTGTTGTTACCTGTTGTACTATATTGATGAACCCTAGATGTAGTAGGAAATAGGCCTGCTTAGTGCACTTGGGTATCTAGTGATGGTCCGGGGGTGTCATTAAGTATTTGCAGAAAACTCTAAGCAAAGCTAAAACTTACCTTTTAGAAATCCACCCCCAATTTTGACGTCCCAGTTAGGCTGATTGGTTAATGTAGATGAGTTCGGCATGTTTAATAGGGTTATGAACACCCCTAGGGTTGCCCTAACCCACGCCCTAAAACCCCCACCCCTTGGGTAGGTTTTAGGGTTAGAGTTAAGCTAAGTTAAATAGGCTAGCTAATTTCGTGCCAGCCCACTTACACATTCAAGGGGGGGGGGGGGGGGCTCCGTCACATAAATAAGTAGAGTATGAGTAGGAGAGCTCCGGGTTCATGACTAAATTCGTTGCTCTTATACTGGTGCAAGCTTCAGCTTGTATCGTTAAGGTACAACCCTCTGTTGTGCCGCCCAAACTTCCAAATGATAGGGGTACGTCCCACTTTTGGGGTAGCTTACCCTTAACATTAGCGAATCCATGCTTGGGAGGTCTTGTTAGAATGCACGTTCCAAGAGGTAAAGGTTGAGGCTTGTCTCTAACCTCCTCCTCCACGTCAAGCTAGGTGTAGCATTCACAGCCAAACAAGGCACATTCATGTCCTTGTCCAACTGTGGGCATGGGATCTTGTTTAACAGGTTCATGTTACCTAGTTCCTGAGGGTTCACTGAGGGTTTTAGAGTTGGCATTTAGGAGCCACATTTGTGGCACTTGGTGCAACTCTTAAATCTAAGGGCTATGGCATGATATCCCACATCGTGGAAGGCAGTGTCACATGAAGATGTGACACTAGGCTAGAGTTCACACAATATAATGCCTGAGGTATGCCCTTTGGGGTTGTATCTTGGGTTGTTGGCAAGGGGTTGGATACTCTAGCAAATAGGCATGTTTGTACTTGCACTAGGGTGTAAGCCTTGGCCATCTGCTCAAGGGAGGTTAAGTGTCATAACTAAGTGTGCTTTGGCACACTTGGCTAGGGAATCTAAGGGTTGAACAACCTAAGCTTGTTAGCAGGAGCCCTTTCATGAGGCACTCGCAAGATTATATACTTAGGGTTATTCAAACCTAGCCTTAGGAGTTTGCTTAGTAGAACACTCGTGTCTGCTTACGGCACACACTCATGTCCTCACTAAGTACTAGCCCTAGGTCTAGGTATGACTTGGCCACTCAAACACTTAGGGATTAGCCATGGTTCAGGGTACCCCTTGTCGCCCTAAAGGGGTTATATTACTTGATGAGGGTGATACCTCAAGGGGTAAGTGACGATGCCTTAGTTTTGTTACGGGGGTATGTGTAAAGCACATCTCCTTAATGATGAGGTTAAGGCATGAGCCTATCTAGGTCTACTAGGTCAAATTCTAAAAGTTTACTTGGGTTATCCTCTAAGGTTCAGGGGATGCTAATTCAAGGGGACTTAGGGTAGGACTCTAAATCTTTTGCCTAATTGGCCTCTGAGTCAAACTCTTAAGATTATCTTGAAAGACTTAGTATTGCTCACGTAGGGTATTGACCACTTGACAATCACGTGTGCGATATGTTAACCTTTTGGGTTAAAACTCTGACAATTACTATAAATGACACTTAGAGTTTAATAAATAAAGACATATTGTTCCTCATAAATCATATGCTTGTAAAACAAACAATTCAAACATACATATCTATTTTCTTTGTGAAATGAATTAAATTTTGAATTATAATGAAATAGAAATAATATTTACTACCATTAAGGTCTCAACATGCTCTTTAGTGTTCACTGAATTATACTTAATTTATAGCTTAATATCTCGTTCATCCTTCGATATACAATGGAAAATTACATTTATACTTTGAAATTTATCATATTTATATCATAATATATTGCGAATGAAATAATTAAAGTTTATTAAGTGTTAAAGTTAAAAATATTTATAAATATTTTGTGATATATATTTAATAGGTTGTATTTTGGACCTAAATATAATAAAATACAAATTAATTATAAATGTTTTACTGATTTGTTGAAAATATTTTTTAATTTTTAATGTTGAAATTTATGAAGTTTTAAATTAAAGTTTCAAGGGTATATATGTAATATAAATTTTATTAAAATTAGTTAATTCATAATATTTTAAATTAAATTCATAAACATATAATAATTATATTTCTAATTAATATTGTTATTTCAAAAGTCAAAATATTACGATTGAAGGAATTTAAAGGTATATATGTAAATATAATTTTTTAAAAGTATATAAATATTATTATTTTAAAAGAGTGTTTTGTAATTAAAACCTTTACCGAGTAAGAATATACCCACGCTATACGTGTTAATTATTATTTTTAGCTCTACTATACGTATGTATCTCATATACATACACATATATGTAGATATATATGGATGAGTAACTTCCCAGTTTGAAGATTTCTCTCTCTCGTACACACGCACACCTCTACACTGGGACTAGATCTTTAATTTTGAAAGACTTTAAACACAAAATAATATAATAATACATATTGGAGTGAATGAAAGACTTTAAACACAAAATAAATAATAAATATATTGGAGTAAATGCAAAAATTACTCATTTTGTTCTATGCATATGGGATCACTTGGCTCGGCTCATTACTCTCCAGTTCTAGTGTCTATCATAATCTCGTCGCCTTCATTAACAAACAAGGGTACATTCACTACTGCACCTGTGTCTAAAGTCGCAGGCTTTGTTCCACCTACAATATTTTACAATACATATAAATTAAAATATTATTATATATAACAGAAAAATACCTTGTGCTCTGTCTCCTTTAACACCAGGATCTGATTGCACCACCTTGTACTTAACCGCAATTGCTAAATCTATATCTATGATCTGGCAAACATACATGATACACATTAAAACTTCATTACCAAATTATTATGTTTGAGTCTGTGTGCGTGTGCGTGTCATATATATATAATATATATCATTTCTAAAGAGGACTGTTTCATATACCCGCCCTTTCCAAGAGACGACAGTGCAGTCCATGCCTTCTCGTAACCACTTTGATTTTTCACCAACTTCTTTCTCGGTCAATCGAGATTCTTCAAATGACACCTGTAAGGAGCGTGTGTGTGAGAGAGAGAGAGAGGGAGAGCAGTGTCCGCACAAGGAATGATCTTACCATATCCATGAAAACAAATTGATCTCCTTCTCTATAGGTAAACTGCTTTGTATCCTTCTCAACCTTGGCATCTTCTACCTATATCAAGAGTTAATTAAGAACATAATGCTAATCTCTATACAGAGAAGTGTGTCTGTATAGTTTGGAACTAGAAAAACTCTACAAATGCAATATGATACATATACACATGCAATCTGATACATACACATGTATCTTTATGTCTTCTTACCACTTCTCCAGCTCGAAATGTGCGTTCTACCGTGTTACCAGTAATGCAATTCTTCAGCTTGGTTCGAACAAATGCAGCTCCTTTTCCGGGCTTAACATGAAGGAATTCTTCAAAACAATGGAGAGAAACAATTACACACTACAGTACATGTGTATAGTTGTATGTATGCATACAACACGGATACATGTGTACATGTATCTTATAGTACCTAGAACACGCCAAGGTGCATTGTCCAGTTCAATCTCCGTCCCGGTTCTGAAATCATTACTAGAAATTGCAAAAACCTCTGAATGAAAAATGCCCATATATTGTAAGAAATTAAATAAATAAATAAAATTTAATATTGAAGTACATACTCATTGAGCATGGCCGTCGTCTAGAATGTGTACGAACATTTGGAAATGCACCTGGCCGGCTCCATGGTCTCGCTAAAACGCTATCCATTTGCTAGCTAATAAACCCTAAACCTCTGTCTTGAAAAAGGCGAATACCCTTTATGCCCTTATTCTTAATTAGCGGTAATTAAGTTAAAGTTTTGAATTGGCGGCGGAGATCAGGCCACGTGTATCGGTGACGAGGTGGGCCCAGGGTTCCTGGAACCCTGATTCATCGAGCAGAGGCTTTGCACCCAGATCCGGAGGCGCGGCACATTCTGGTTCGCGATTTGAACCGCTTTGAGGATCGATCTTCTAAGACAAGTCGCAAGTTTGTTATCGTTTCAGAAGAATAGGAGCGATTTCTGGCATGAAAACGGGAATTAGGTATCGCAACCATGGACTTCCCATCGAAAACTTAGTTTTTTCTTCAAGAGTAATGTGGATTTCCTTTGCTAGGGCCTAGAATCAGCGATCAGATCGATTGCGGAAGAAAATGTACGATTTCCGCATGAAATTAGGTAGCGAAATCGTAGAATCTTAGTTTTCCACCGAAGATCTCATAGATGCTCTTCTACTAGTGATGAGTGGCAGTTCTTCACTTTTCGGCAAAGATGATGACAGCAGAAGACGAAGATCGGACCGCTCGTCAATCTTTGCTTCAACCGCCGTTCAATCCGGATTCAGATGTCGAGCTTCCGAAGAAAAGGGTAAGCTTCAAAGACAATGATGTGGAGCGGACTTCATTGGTGCACTTCAGTAGCAAAGACGAGATTGTTGCCACAGAGAGTGATGCGGAAGGCTCTTCTTCCGCCTGCAGCATCGTCTTCTTCGAGGTACAATATATACTTTACGCATGATGCACATATATCATTCACCCTTGGTATATACATTAGTAGTATGGATGCTGTCAACTATGATTTGGAAGCCCAACAACCGATTGTTACAAAAGAGCGGATTAGCGTCAAAGACAAGGACATTGAAACGAAAAGATCGGTTGCTATTGAGCGGGCACGTAGTATACAAGTGAGATTGAGCAGTGGTCCGGTCTTGTTAAGGCGGACTTCGATGGCCCATGTTCAGAGGAGAGTACGTGAGGTTCCTCCCGAGTGGGCTCTCCTATTGATGGGCTGTTTTCTTGGTTTCTCTACTGGCCTTGCTGTCGTTATCTTCGTTCGCACGGTAAACAGACACCAACTACATGCATATGTGTATGCATGTATTCCTTTATAGACATATGTAATAGTTCTATGAAAGAGGGTTTTCTTACTTCTTTCGTCTCATTGCAGGAACACTTGATACACGACTTTGCATGGGCAGGTACACCAGAAGAAGGTCTGCATGGTTACGTGAACAGAAGCTTGTAGATACCTGGCACCGGCTGATGTTGGTCCCTGTTTCTGGTGGCATTGTGGTTGGTGTGATGCACACGCTACTAAGTATCCTAGACCAGGTACTCCCAAGTATACATACATCCATGGATACATATGTATAGTTCAACAATCATATGCATGTTTGTACATGCATCTAATTAAAACCTACGTATACATCCTCACCTTGTGTAAATACGATATATAAGACTAATCATCTTGAACAGATCAAGGCATCCAGACCACATGACGAAAGACGGGGAAGGGTGGACTACTTAGCTGCATCGGTTCCAGCTATAAAAAGCAATGCAGGCAGCAGTGACATTAGGGACGGGAAACTCTCTGGGCCTGAAGGGCCAAGTGTGGATATTGGTAAAGCATGTGCACACGGCTGCTCGGAGCTGATGAAGAACAACAGGGAGAGGCGAATTGCGCTTGTTGCTGCTGGTGCTGCCGCGGGTATAGCTGCAGGTACTGCAAAACAACAGGCGCGCATACATTTTTGTCATTTATAAAGGCCTCGAAATGGTTTATTCGTATATAATCCATACTATCTATAAACCTGAACATGTTAGCATATACCTATGCATTATTATTATGGTATGCAAATGGATCTACATATCCATAGTCTTGTTTTCTCTGATATAGGTTGTGAATGTATGAGTAATTGCAAACTTGATTACTTTAATATAGCTCATGCATCCTTAATACGAATCTTTCTTATACAGGTTTTAATGCTCCTGTGTCTGGATGCTTTTTCGCGATTGAGACTGTGCTCAGACCATTGCATGCGGAGAATTCTCCACCACTTACTACAGCAATGATCATATTGGCGTCGGTGATCTCGTCTACTGACTCAAGTCTTAATGGAGAGAAAACTGCCTTCACAGTGCCAACTTACGAACTGCGCTCTGCAGCAGGTAAGAAGGTTTGAAGTTCTTCGAACAGCCTTTGTGTGTGTGTGTGTGTTGTTTGTTTATATATATATTAATCATGACTATTGCAAGGATGCACACGCAATGCTTCTGCATCTTAATACATAATTTCTAACACACTAATACGATAATAAATGTGTTAATCATTAACAAGCGACTATATTATACAGAGCTACCATATATTTGATGCTGGCATGCTTTGTGGTGTAGTCAGCGTAATCCTGACACGTTAATCGCATTTTTCACGGGTATGTTCGATTTCATAAAAGAGCGTGTTGGTATTCCGATTTCAGTGACTCCAGCAATGGGAGGCCTTGGAGTAGGCTTAATGGCACTGCATATCCAGGCGTGTTATACTGGGGGTTCACAAATGTAGACGAGATAATCACTCTGGTAAAAGAGGAAACGAGTCGTGTCAAATAGACAATATATATAAATTGTATCTATTATACATAGACACGGCCATACAGGCAGACTGGAACTGAAGTATGGCTATCATAACTTTGTTAGGCATCTGCACCTGGGACTTCACTCTTAACTCAACTTGTAATTGCGAAAGTTGTTGCGACGGCATATTCTAAAGGCTCGGGGCTTGTTGGTGGTGTTTATGCTCCGAGTTTGTTCATTGTTCACTTGGATCCGTTTATGGATCAATTATGGGGACCATTATAAATGCAGCTATACCTGGTCACAGTGCTGTCGCTCATCCTCAGGCATATGCTTTGGTAAGCAGATATATGTATGTGCATATTTTATTTATCTAGGCGAATTTTTGCATACATTGCGTTTCTATGCTGCGGGAATTGTACAGATACATAAACAATTGCACATATCTGAGAGAGAGATTGCGTGCACACACACACATTACACGCACATATAGGTTTATTGTGTTTAAGATGATAGTCCTGATAAAGTTAATGCTATTTAAATTTATCTATTTGTACAGGTGGTATGGCAGCCATGCTAGCAGCTGTTTGCTCTGTTCCACTGACGTCTGTGCTTTTGCTTTTTGAGTTAACGAAAGACTACCACATTTTGCTTCCGCTTCTGGTACGGTTTTTCTAACTTAAAGCTCATTGGAGCCGTGTTAAGAACTAAATTTAAGCTGGTTGTGTGTGTTATCTTCTAAGTTGATCTTTAAGCTTGTGTATAGCCTGGTGTGGATATATATAATGACGTACAAGTAAGCCTTGCTTGCGCTTGCTTACTTGAGAGAGAGAGAGAGTAAATGTGTGTGTGTGTGTGTGTGTGTGTGTGTGTGTGAGAGAGAGAGAGAGAGAGAGAGAGAGCAAATGCTAAACTAGTAGCGATCCTGGTTTGGTGGATAGGGTGCAGTAGGCTTGGCATTTTGGGTTGCTTCGGTTGCAAAGCAAAAGCAGATAATAGGTGCTGCCGAGGGCCTTGAAATGCAGGCTACTGTACGTAGGAAGGTCTGGCGTAAAAAGGGTGACACAGATGATGTCGAGCTCTGTATGGTTGAGGGTTATGTTGCAGAAGATGAGATTCCAGATGACGAACTGATGGATAGTATCAAAGTAAGCTACCTTGTTATGAAGTTTATGTATTAGGCATGTCGTTTATGTAAACCAAGCGGATGAACCCTAACACGTGCATATATCTCTTATAACATGCATTATATATGGGCTTTTTATCCAAGCATATGTACCTTTCTGCATGTATCCGGTCACGGTAGAATATGTTCAATGGAAGAACACTAACTTCAGAATTCCCATTAACAGGTTTCTCAAGCAATGACGAAGACGTTTGTGAAGGTGCAAGCAACGGCAACAGTGAAGGAAGCTGTCGCGGCCATGCTTAGCGTACAACAGCAGTGCGTAATCGTGGTAGATGACAATGAGCTTTTGGAAGGCATCATGACTCTTGCCGATTTGCACAAGGAGGTGATCAGAGCTGCAATGGCTACTTCCAGAGGGGATGTCACAGTTCTAGATGTAAGAATTCTTGTGTATGTGTGTGTGCGTGCGTGTGGATATTCATGGGGAGTTTGCTGTCACAGGTGGATAGCATGCTCGTAGCAGCGATATGCACGGGCCAAGGTCGAACATTGGGAGACGATAATGAGTTGTTAATATGTTACCCGGACATGACTTTGAAGATGGCTCAAGATCTCATGGAACAGAGAAAGTTCCATCAACTGCCTGTTGTGTCGAGAGCTGGTCAACAGTGGCAAGAGAGAGGCAGAAAAGTTGTAGGCCTATTCTACATTGATACCATCCCCAGCACCGTCAGGTACGTGATACGTTTTCAGACAGTCATTTTGGCGTCCGTACTTAGATATGAAATATTCCAATAACCACGCACGCACGCATTTGTCACACGCATATACACACACAATGCGTGCATGTTTTGTGTATGTTGGTATGTTTGAAAGCTGATATTTCCTATAACAGAACCGAGGCTCGGAAGAGGATAATGGCACTTCATGCACTAAGATCATCAAAAGATGATGACAAGGATGATGTGTTTGGCCATGGACATTGAGAGATGACATGGTATTTTGTGTTTATATACTTGTAGATACGCGAGTTGCGAGTTGCATCTAAACCGAGGTGAGTTTCGATTCCCACCTTCGATTATTTCAAAATCCAGGTGGACCTTTTGGTAAACTCTAATTTAATCAATCTTTTACTTAAATACGTGGGTACCTTGTTAATTATATATGTATTGCGCTGTATTAATTGAGAATGGATAAAATATTAGTGAAAATTATATGAAGATGCATTGATATGGTAAGTTTTATTTATTCATACTTTTAAGTGATTTTAAAGTTGTGAGTAAAATATATAAGCATA
>PUQB01000831.1:0-90055 GCA_003024785.1 Selaginella tamariscina
CTGACATACATACAAAAGCAATTATAAAGAGTTACTTGAAACGCTTGGTTTATGGTTCATTCAAATGAGGATGACATGAGTCTGGTTGGGAGCCATATTGTTTACAAGACTTGCTTGCCCAAATCTGAACGTCCTGTGATTAAAATAATAAATTATCCGAATATTCTACTGCCATATTTTTAATGTATTTAACAAAGAAATTGTGCGTTAACAAAGATCCTACAATATTTATTTAATTAAAAACACTAGGATAACAAAAGCAGAGGATTACCTACGATGTACTGAGATATTATTTTGCCCCCACACGGCTCCTTACGGTGTTGAATGCACGCTTTTACAGCGTTCTTGCAAGCCTCTATGGCGGCTCCGAGAGTATCAACGTCAGAATGCCTGATTATTAAGAGCGTAAGTGCTTTATTAATATAATTTTATTTAAATGTGGTTTTACCTTAACACTTTGGGCCCCTGGGAGCGGCACAACCAATGCAACCTCTTAAAATCTCGCTGGACAACGAAGCCTTCATCTGACTTTGGTTGATGTATCTTGTAAAGTGCTAAGACACCCTCGTTGTCCGCACCTCCCACCATGAAATCGCTATGTCCAACACCACTTCTCTCGTACTTGCGCGTTAGCTCGTTATGTAGAAATGTTGCCACGTCTTGGGCACTTGCTTCTCCGTAATGTGCTTTGAGCAAGGCTATATAGAAACACATCAAGTGCACACACACACATATATATACATACATAATACACACATTACACACCTTCATAGTGAGTTCCATCGTCAAACCTTCCGCTGTGACCCACTAGCAGGTTTTCATGTATCTTCCAGATCTTGTTATCGTTCAGTGACTCAACTCTGGTCAACCTCTTTCTGTACACAAAGCATTGGTTGCGCTTTTTCTTACCAAAGGTAATATTCATCCTTGTCAACCACTTAAAGTTCATCCAAGCTGAAAATATGTCGAGCAAAAGCCCGTCTGCAGCCATAGCAACTCCATCGTCTGCAACTGCTCCAGCAATTATAGTTTCACTTCTTGCCCCTATTTATCAACCACGTTTACCATTGTGTATAATACATTAGATATATATATATAAAGTATATGCTGTAATATTTTATACACAATATTACAGGTGTATATATGTATATAATTTGTACCTGTAAGTCTTCCCTACGAGCAACCTTGAAACCAGAGACTTGCATTTTAAAAACGGTTATGTACACACACACATATATATGTAAATATATGTCTCTCATGTGTGTGTGTGCGTGTGCTGAAGGGAGGGTTTGGGGACGGACTACTGTACAACACACAGATATGGCCTCTATGTGTGAGAATGTGGCATTTTTAAATGCAAATCCGTGGTACACAATCTGCAATTTTTTGAGGATTTAATCATAATCTCATGATACACATGAAATCACAAAGATTCAAGGAAATCGGCTCTAGATGACTACAATCACATACAAACCCACGCAGTGCAGATGCATAACTGCTTACCATTCCTCGTCGCCTCTTACCGAGCTGATAGGGCACGATGGAATAACCCCTAGAATATTCCATGTACGGTTTTTGAATTTCACCCGTCGATCTTATTAGCAAATCTTGCCGTTTAAATTAGGGCATAAGTATATTCCCAGAATATTCTTCTATAGCTACAAAGTGGACGCTTTAATTTTTCGATCAGACTGCTTCAATACTAACTAAATATGCATTCATGAGAATGGTGTCTTTCCGCCCACGACATGATTTCTCAAAGAGCTTATTATGAATACAGCTTGCTTCAACACAAGAAAATACACACACTTCTAGTTTCTGGAATATATAGACTTCATTGTCCTCGGATATAAATTAATTGGATGATCTCAACTACCAAGGAAATACAAACTTCATTGTCCTCAGGAGCATAACTAATGTATGTATCCCTTCCGAGGAATAATGCGAAATCTTTCCCGTATATCAGAGAGTATGTCCTTAGTTGAAGGCAATTTCTTTGCCCATTCGCTCCGAGAGAAACTTATACCTCCTCTCCTGGATAGCACGTAGAATCGACTTCTTCGTCCACTTCACATCTGCAAACAAAGCAATATACATACATTATGTACATTATATATATGAATATGTGTGTGTAGCCAGTATGTTATATACAAACCTGGACCCCATTCATGCATGGCCAAGATTAGAAGACATTTTTCATAGCTCGGCTGCTTAGGAACCTCGCCCTTCTTCACAGGCATTTTTGCCATCCACTTTGTCACATCCACTTTGCCCAGGAGGGTCAGAATTGCGACGAGATAAAACATCTGCTTTGCCATTTAAACGATCGGGACAATGAATAATCACGTATTGGAACCGGACAAAGACTGTGCCCATCGTGCCTGATGCCAATTGAGAACTTGTGCTGTGCCCAGTACTGGAGGTTCTTATGATCACAATACACCTTAACCACATGTGGGGAACCCTTAAGGAATCTATGCCACTCCTCAAAGGCATTGACAATCGCCAACAGCTCCTTATTGTAGACATCGTAGTTGATCTCAAGTGCAATGAACTTACAGGGAATGGAAAGAAATGGGATGGAAAAGATGATCTGGACCTTCTTGGGACAACACTCCACCAATGGCGAAGTCAGAGGCATCAACTTCCACGAAATATGCTTTGCAGGGTCAGGATGGATAAGAACAGGTGCCGAGGTGAACGCCTTCTTTAGGAACTCGAACGCCTCCTCAGCCTCAGAAGGACCAGACAAATGGAACATCCTTGCCAGTCAACTTCGTCAATGGCAATGCAATCTTCGAATGAAACGTCGATAGAAGTTCACAAACCCGAGGAAACATCGAACATCACGAACATTTGATGGTCTCTCCCACTCCAATATAGTCCGGACTTTTGCAGGATCCATGTGAACACCTTCAGCTGAAATGATGTACCCCAGGAACTCGACAGACTGCTGACTGAAAGAGCACTTCTCCAACTTGGCAAAAGTGGTGCTTCCGGAGCCTCTCCAAGACTAACCGTACATGCCGTTCGTGTTCTTCTCGAGTCTTGGAAAATATCAGGATGTCGTCTAGGTACATGATGACAAACAAATCCAAGAAGTCCCGAAAATATCGTTAGCCATGTGCTGGAAACAGCAGGTGCATTTGTCAGGCCAAACGGCATTACTACGTACTCAAATGTCCGTAGCGTGTACGAAAGCTGTTTTCCACTCGTCCCCTTCTCGAATTCGGATGAGATTGTACGCTCCTCTTAAATCGATCTTTGTGAAGTACCGGGCACCAGAAAGACGTTCGAGCATGTCGGAGACGAGCGGGAGAGGATACTTGTTTGGAATGGTGACCTTATTCAGATCTCGGTAGTCCACCACGAGCCGGAGACTTCCATCCTTCTTGGAAACAAAGAATACTGGGCACCAGCCGGTGATCGCGAATGACGGATAAATCCGGTGACAAGATTCTCCTCAATGTCTCCAACTCTGTCAGTGAGAGACCGTAGATGGGACCGGAGGATGGCTGCTTACCCTCAACGAGATCGATAGGACAGTTGTACTCACGTGTGGTGGCAAGGCAGAAGTTTTTTTTTGTTGAAGACGTCTGCGAAATCAGCATACTGCTTTGGTAAGGCAGGAGGAACAGGAACAAAACATCCTTAGCAGAGTAGGGATAGACTGTGATCGCAAACATGGACACTGGGTCATTCGGTTATCTTTCTTGAACTGCTTCAAGGTGATATGCGAGACTTGAAGTAGAGGAGGAACTAGAAAGGATCGAATCAAAGAGTGGAAACAACTAAGAAACTGTTCATGAAGCGTTCTCTCCAACCAGGATCCACCAACTCGATCCACAACAAACCAAGGATAATCGTAGAGTCCTAAATAAAAACAAACTGAAGGAGATGTTGTACACAACACCACAAGCAACGACCTCAACGAACTCTGTGTCATTTATTACTGCTCTAGATTTGATATCTTGTCCATCAATGACCCATACAGAATTAGGAGCTTTCAAAGGATGTAGATGAATTCCCGTGCTTGATAGCAAAGTTCTTGTCGATGAAATTTGCGTTTGCTTCACTATCCACTAAAGCTTTACTAATGAACTCTACTCTAGCGTCTTTAGTTGCACCAAAACATGGAACGGCTTGCACACCTTCGTGGATGGAATGGATCCAAGATGAGGAAGGGAAGATGTTTGAGTGAAGAGCCTTGAGGAACATGAGTTGTTCCACGGCAATCCAGCCGGACGGCTCCTATTCGAGCTGGATCTTCTCGTTTCCCGCAGCACAGCAAGGGCCACTTCAGAGCTTGTTTGACGTCGATGACAATTCTCCAGCTTGTGGTACGGGTCCCCACAGTACAAACAAAGCTTGTACTGAATCCGCTTCTGGTTCGTTGGCAAAAGCTTGCCTCGACGTGATCGCCCTAATTCCATCGGGGATGGTTCTACTGAGGAAGATGATGGATCAGCAGATGAAGAAACAGGGACTGCAGAAATGGAAGAAGACGGCACTAGAAGAAAGAAGGATGCCGACGTTCTTGTTTCGCTCGATCAACCGGTTGTCACAACAGATTGCCAACTCGATCATGCTGGTGAGGGTTTCCGGAACAAAATTCAGCAACATGTCTTTGACTCGTCCTGCAACCCGACCGAAAACCTCCTTGAGAGCACGATCTCCCCAGTGACATCACAAGCAAGAAGTTGGAACTTCGATGCGTACTCTACTACCGACATACCCCCTTGGTGAAGCTGACAGAGTTTGGTATGGCAACACTCTCACGATCCACATCACTGTGAACCGTTTCACAAACTCCTCAAAATTCCCAAGGATTGGATTATTATTCTCTAGCAAGGCTGAGAACCACGAAAGAGCAGAACCAGAAATCAACAACCCGATCAATCTGGCCTTAATAGGTTCTGTGTTGTAGCGCCTCGACTGCATCACGACAAACTTGATTGAGAAAACCTCGGAACTTCGATCGGGTACCATCAAACTTTTTGGGCATGATGATCTTCAGCTCTAGAGAATTCGCACGCTGTTGGAGTTGATCATTCTCTAGGTGTTGTTGTTCGATCTACTGCTGGAGGGTAACAACTTGCTCACAAAGAGCAATACTTGGACATGATGAGTTAAAGCAGAAAATCGAAAAAAGAAAGAAAGAAAATGGGATCGATGACAAGCGGGAGCAAAAGCTTGTCACTACCTCAGAATCATTCAAACTGTCACGACCTTGTGCAAAGGGCAAAACCCTTAGAACAAGGGCGGAACCTTTGAGCTGAAAGGAGGAGATTGTATTCAAGAGAGCAAAATGAAACATAAGGCCAAAGACTGGTGTTGAATGATTCTAAGAAATCTGGAACTGGAACCCTGTTTATATATTTGAGGTCCTGAGGATTGTGTGGTCCACAACTGGTCTGGAACATGTTTGATCCAAGCTTGGTAGTGGACTTGATTGACAATCCCATACTAGCAAAAGGCCTCGAAGGGGAGGAGGACTAACTAGAAAGGCCCTACAATTAGGACCATGGTGGGCTCCACTAGATGTCATTAAGGTGGCAAGGAGCGGTAGTGGTAGACAAGCATTGCAATAGATAGCTAACAGTAACCACGTTGGGCCAGACATCCACTCAGACAGAGCCTAGACCAAGGCACCCCAGGGCAAAGCCAGCCACTGCAACAGGGAACCCCCAAGGAAGCACAACAAGCCATGGACCAGTCGGTCAAGATGAACAACCACCAGTGGTGCCGCCGGATGGAAAGGCCGGATAGCTAATAGATCGTCCAGTCAGGTGGGGGCTCGACGACTCATTTTTCATTACAAGTTACCTCCTCTTCACTTGTGAAACTAACGACGGGATTTTTTATCGCTTCCCGCGTGTCCCCGAAAAGTTCGAGTGGGTGCAAATTCGCCTAGTCTGTGACCTACCATGCGGTCCGCCACGTAGATTGGTAGGTGCTCCCGTCCGTTGTGAACAGCGATTGTATGGCCAATCGTGGTAGGCACAATGGCGGATCTTACCGTTCGACCCTCGCCCAATTGGATCATGGGTCTTGGTTCGGGTGGAAGGACCAATAATAACGATAGAACCATCCGTTCCGGATTCGTCTTCGTTCGAACAGAACTCTTCATTAATCTAATATGTCTGACCAAGAATCCTTTCCCTTTCAAATTCAAGAAGGATCCAAACACACGTGTGGCTAGCTCACAAGATGGACTGCACATGTGAGGCACGTATTACAAAGGCAATGATGGTAATGATGGTCGGGTGGTGCCATCATTGCGAATCTAAGTGCAAGGATAGTCATGCCAGTCACCTCAGAGGACATCATGAGGGTTGCAACCCACATGTTCCACAAGGATAGTCATGCCAGTCACCTCAGAGGACATCATGAGGGCTGCCACATTGGAACTGTGTGCACCCAGGTATTCTAGGTTCAAGGAATTAATCGGCATGTTCAGTGGGTCAAGAGATAGATGCACCTGGTCGAGTTCTTCGACCTTCCATGGGAGAAGTGGAGAATCCAAGATTGACCCAGGCAACAACAAAAATGGTAGCCAACCAGGCCAGATAGACAAAGATCTAGTTTTGCTTATGAGGTAGCACATCCTTCTACATAAGGTTCAACAAGTTGGAAACTGTATTCTGACTATCAGAGGATGGCCTCAAAGTAGGGGAATTATTGAAGACCACCATAGGAGGGAACGAGGCGTTATGGGCATACAATAAAGGGAAGAAGTAGTTGAGTTCATAGCACTAATGGCCTTCATGTTCACGAGAAGAAGGGGAGACAAATCACCAAGCGGTTGGCAAATGGCCTCTATAGGGCATGGGAAGGAGTCATGGTGAATTGGGAGATTGTCTTAGGCAATACCTAGTTTCGACACTACCCTGTGGGATCTACGGAGTTCAGACCTGGTCTGAGCAGAGATTTTCCATGGCCGGCCATATCAATATCATGACCACTGATCTGATTGGCCGAACTACAACTTCAATACTAGCATAGCTCTAGGCAGGACCAATAGGGACATGGGAGGAAGAGCGGATTAGAACAAGTCAGGGCAACCAAAGGAAATAGCCAGAACCCCTGAAGTCATCAGAGGCAAGAGATAACCCCTCTCCTGATCAAACCATCCAAGCACTAGACGATAGAACCCATATGAGCGGTCCCCCTGGCAGTGGACCCTTGTTACCATGGGAATCCCCATCAGAGATGACTGAACGATCTACTGGACCCGACCAAGAGAGAACGGGGGGTGATTCCTAGGGAGAGACAAAGGATGCCTACCAGCATTTCCATTGTTTCCTTTAGTTGGTCGAAGGCCTCTACAAGCTTGAGGTAAGCCGATGAGGCTCACCGATTGTCAGCATGGAGGTGTACAACGACCCGACCTCCCAAGGAAACACTATACCATAATAGTTAAGCTTACAAAACGGTGGTAGGCCACACGGGAGCATGCCAAAGAATCTAAGGAACTGCTCTTCCAAGGAGCCCTACTGTATAAGGTAGAAGAAAGGAGGAGGAAGGATGCAGTGGAACTCTGGAGCAAGTTAGCAACAAACCTTGGTAGGTTACAAGGTAGGTACAATACCCTCCAAAGGCTCCTAAACCACCACTGGCACGCTCGCAGCCAGGTCATAGCAGAGAAAGAGTGGCAAACTCACGAACTCATGACTCAGATCGAGCAAAGGAGAAGGGAGTTCGGAGAAGCTTGAGCAAAGTTGGCAGTGGTTAGGGAGGAGTTGCATTAGCACACCACCCAACTCACAAAAAGCCAAAACTGTACTTGCAGTCAGCCAAGAGGAACCCCCACTCGGGGGGGCGGAGGCGAGCGTCGCATTACAGCCAAGTGCAAGGAGGGAGCACATCTCGCCCAAAAACCAAGACCCACCTCAAAACTATCATAGAGTTAGCGGACACCCAATAATAAGCCCAACTGCTCGCAGTAAGGGAACATGAGCTACAGCGCTCGCACGAGCGAATTCGGGAGCTGGAGGCTCAAGTAGAACAGACTCAAGAATAGCGGGAGGTAGGGTTTTAAGCGAAGCTATGAAAGGCTACCGAGCTGCGGGATGCAATGATTGCCACCCTGAAGCTGAAGCTGGCCATAGTGGAGAGCAAAGCCGCTACCTACCGTAACCATTATGACATGACTTAGGACAAAGGAGCACATAGCTTGAGGACAAGCCAACAACTAAGTCCAGGCATTTGGTTAACGGTGGTTTGACCACCGTCAAACCACCAGCCGGCATGAACGAGCAACATGACATAGTGGCCAAGCGGGAAAGGCACAGCATGTACTAACCAATGACAACAGTTGTCAGGCGACGCTTAACAAAGGCCTAGATCCGATCATCCGGATCAACTACCAAGGTACTCGAGACAACATGCAGAAGGGAGGTGCATAAATGCTATAGGCAAGACTCTATCATAGGGCGGTAGACCAGTAGAAGAGTGACACCTAGACCTAGGGTCTAGCATTGGCCAACCCATTATATAAGCAGAAAGGTTCGTAGTGAGTCAAGGTCCTTCTAGTCTGTCTTCTTCTTTGTATCTTGCTCCACCTTCTCTGGGGCCACATTGTATCCAGACATGCAATATATATATATATATATATATATAGATTCCTTCTATCCACCACATCTTCCGATTACTCTCGCTCATGGTCCAACGATATACCAACGAGGACACAACAACACTGCACATAGGGGAACTCCTACTCATCTATACATGGGCCATCGTGGCGTCCGAGTAGAGGCCATCACAGCACCTTCCAGTGCTCCCAAGGTAAAGTCCGGCTCATTGGCATGGACCCCTAGAACTGGATGCTGGCAATAGCGTCCTGGCGACTACTAAGGCTTTATAAGTCACCCCACATCTAGCCTGCGGATCCCCGATGACCACCGACACATTGTTGCCCTCTTTGGACCTTGGCAAGATTTATCTTGCCGAGGCCTTTTTGTCAACAATGGCCATCGACGGGATTAATCCGATTTGCAACTACATACTGTACATAGAAATTTACTTTTAGGCACATGCCTCAAAACCAAAATAGTGTAATTACCTTATGCCTAAATAAATAGACTATGTTCGTTAATACTTTAAATAAAAATTATATACATTAACAACTAGAAAACATGAGACATATTACCCACTTTCATTTCAAAACCATAATTATTTCTTGTCCTATGCCTAAATAAACAACCATGTTTGTTAATACTCCAAAAAAAATATTATATACACCAAAAGTTAAAAAACACCAGACATATTACTTGTTAAAGTTTTTACCTAAAGAGCCAACACGTGGCTGCCAAATGGCCATCTAGCATCAAAACCCTATGTGAGCAACACTAAGTCTTCCAAGATGACCCCAAGAGCCTAACTCGAATGCCTAATTAGGCAGGTGACTTAGGGTCCTATCCTAAGTCCATCCCTCAAACCTTAAAGGATAACTCAAGTAGACTCTAGGATCTTATCCAAGTAGACCTATATAGGCTCATGCCCTAACCTTATCAAGGAGACATGTCTCACACATATCCTCGTGACAGAGTTAAGGTATCGTCACTTACCCCTTGAGGAATCACCCTCATTCGAAAGTATAAATCCTTATAGGGTGACAAGGAGTACCCTAAACCATGACTAATCCTAGGGTTTGAGTGGCCAATTATACCCTAGACTTAGAGTTAGTACTTAGTAAAGACATGAGTGTGTGCCTTGGGCAGACATGAGTGTTTTACTAAGTAAACTCCCTAAGACTAGGTTTGGATAACCCTAAGTACACGACCTTGTGAATGCCTTGCGATAGGGCTCCTGCTAATGAGCTTAGGTTGTTTAACTCTTTGATCCTAAGGAGAACACCGCCTAGCCAAGTGTGCCAAAAGCACACCTAGTTACGAGACCTAACCTCCCTTGAGCTGATGCCCAAGGCTTAGCACCCTGGTGCAAGTACAAGCATGCATGTTTTGCTAGAGTATCCAACCCCTTGGCGACAAACCCATGACACAACCCCAAAGGGCTTGCCTTGAGCGTTATATTGTGTCATCTAACCTAGTGTCACATTTGCATGTGACACTATCTCCCACGATGTGAGTTATCATGCCATAGCACATTAAGTGCCATGAATGTGGCTCCTAAATGCCAACTCTAAAACCCCTATGTGGATCCTCATGAACTCGGTAAGGAAAACCTATTGGCCAAGATCCCATGCCCACAGTTGGATTAGGACACAAATGTGTTCTATTTAACTGTGAGTGCTACTCTTAACTTGACATGGAGAAGGCTGAATACAAGTCTCAACCTCTAACTCTTGGAACGTGCAATCCGACAAGACCTCCTAGTCATGGATTTGTCAACGTTAAGAGTGGTGGGATGTACCCTTATTGTCTGGAAATTAAGGCAGCACAACAAAGGGTTGTGCCTTGACGACACAAACTAAAGCTTGCACTAGTAGAAGAATAACAAGCTCTATTATAAACCCAAGAACTCTCTTACATATACCCTACCTTATTTATGTGACGGAGCCCCCCTCTTTTCCTATATGTGTAAGTGGGCTACCACAAAATGCTAGCCCCTTAGTTAATGAGATGAGTTTTAATTAACCTAACTCTCACTAAACCCTACCCAAGAGGGTGGGTTTTAGGACATGAGTTAGGGCAACCCTACGGTTAGGTCAACCCTAGGGGTGTTTTTCTAACTCTATTTAACATTATCATAGTTTTACTATGACTCGACCCTTTATTTTGGGGTTTGACGCTTGTTACCTATCGAGTTGTATGACAAACCCTAGTTGTAGTGAGAAATAGCCCCGCTTAGTGCACTTAGGTGTTTAGGGGTAGTCCGGCCGGCTGTCACTAGGTACTACTTACCTTCTAGAAAACTCTCCCTCAGTTTGACGTTCCAAAGTAGGTTTTTCTTTAAAAAGTATAACTTGTCAAAAAGGGTTAAGGGACACCCCTAGGGTTGACCTAACCCTAGGGTTGCCTTAACCCCCCCCTAGGGGTTAGGTTTAGGGGTTAGGTTAGGACAACTCATTTTCTCTAAGGTCTAGCATTTCCGTGCCAGCCCACTTACTTAGGAAAACAGGGGGGGGGGGGGGGGGGGGTCCATCACATAAAGGTAGAGTATATGTAGTGAGGCTTCTTGGGTTCAAAAGAGAGCTCGTTAACCTCCTACCGGTGAAAGCTAAGCTTGTGTCGTCAAGGCACAACCCTCTGTTGTGCCGCCTTAACTTCCACACGATAAGGGTAAATCCCACCTTTGGGTTAGACTATCCTTATCGTTGGTAGGACCATGCCTTCGTGATGGGGTACGTTACTTCCAAGGAGTTAGTTAGATTCCTTGGCCCGAAAATCTACTTGCATGATCAAAGGCATTACTTGAGTTCACGTTCTACAGATCTAGTAGTTGAGGCCTTGTTCTGGCCGCCTCAACTACGCCAAGCTAGGAACGATACCCATAGCTCGGCTAGTCCGTGTGTCATGATTCATAAGGTGAGCCTCGTTCGTGGACTTAGTCAAAGGAGATTCTAGGGTTGGCACCTGGCAAGCCGCCTTTGTGGCACCAGGTAAAAACTCTAACAATTGATATCAGAGCAAGTTCTCTACGGTCAATAAGTCATAGGGTGTTTCAGTGTTTAGATAACTCTAAATTCTTGATACACTCTATCACTTTTGTTTGACATGTCTATATTCTGCGCAGAGAGTTTGATCTTGTGAGTTGTCAAACTTCGGAGAACACTTGCTCAGTGAGTTGGCGTGAGATTCTAGACACGTCCGAAAGTCTTATGCTAGTTCAAGTTGATGTGTGTGGGTATACAACCTATGTAGGGTGTTTCCAACTTCACATTGGGAAAATTCCAAGCATATTCTGCGAGTGTTGAAACTAGGTTCAATACGATGAGCAAAAGAAAGTAACCAGAGCCTGAGGTAGAGAGGGCTGTCATAAAGGCTCAAAATGAGGAGATGGATGAGACTGATCCAGGTCGACTCCCTAGAGTTAGACAACAACCTGGTTGGCAAGAAATAATGATGGATGCCCTAAATGAACTTCAAGGGGATGTTTTGGGGTTGAACGACTGAATCGATAATGTTGCCGTTTGGATTCCGACGAATACTGCAATGCCAGATGTTTCGCAACCAGACACACGGAAAAAGAAGAAGAAGCATGACTCAGAGTCAGGTTTATCTGAATCAGATTCTTTGACAGAAGTAGGTGGTGGAGGTCCCAATAAATTCAAATCGGTGAAAGCCTTCAAATTTCATGGGTTCAAAGAATTACAAGGTTTTGGATGACTGGTTGTATGATATGGAAAGCTATTTCGAGGCTGCTTCTATGAGAAAGACAGAAAAGGTTGCATGGTCAAGCAATTTATTAAAGAAGAAGCTAAGACTTGGTGGCGAATTGTTGAAGGTGGATATCGAAATAGCTGGAAACACATGAAAAGGAGATCAAAAAGCAATATATGTTGGATGATCTTGGTTTGCGATTGCGTGCTGACCTGGCACTTTGTCAACATGGAGTTTGGGGAAGTCCAATGGACCATGTTTATCGATTCGAAAGTGTACGACGATTGGTGCCAAATAATGAGCAATGATGAAGCTCGAAGTTGCTTCATGGCTAGCTTGAATGAGAAGACGCAAAGGGAAATCTTAAGGTACAAGCCAACAAGCTATCGGGAAGTCAAGAGGCAGCTCAAAAGGTTGTTTATGGCATGTTGTTAGAGGATTTGTACAAAGGGGAGGAAGCAAAACCTAAATCGAGGAGGTTTCCTCCAAAGTCTGTGTTCAGAAGGTTTGATAGCAACCAGATCAATCACCATCAAATTGAAATGCAGGTCCCTTTGTTGATAGTTCTAAGTTTTTTGGATACATCAAGACCCATTGGATCTAAAAAATTGTTAGCATTACCACCACCTCAGCAGGCCAACGGCTCGGTCCAAAGTCTGCTCCCTCGCAATCTGCAGTAGTCGGAAAACTTCAATGTTCACTTCGTCTAGGAGCCACGAAGTTGGACGTAGCTGCAAGCTCCATTGGTGTTGTTCATACCATCCATCACTCAAGTTTCTTGTACACATTCATCTCAATTCAAGGAGTTTGCCCTGTTAAACATTGGTGCAAATGCATGCTTCATGGATGACACTTTTGAAACTCAACATGGCATTCCGGTGGTGAAGTTGAAACGTGCAGTTCTTGTAGAGTGGCCGATGGTCGTCTAATTGCTTCTGCTGCAGTTACCCATGCTACCAAACCTCTCTCTTGCAGTCATGGCGCATTCAACTGTTCATTTCCTTCAACTTAATCAAGACTCGGTCGACTCCCATCATTTTGGGCATGCCATGGTTCGTTGTTGCAAATCCTTAGATTAACTGGAGGTCTAGGACACTCACATTTCCTCTTCGGTAACCAGGATCAATTGTACCTTCCTGTGTGTAGGATACATCCTTAGTGTCTGAGGCAGTATAAGCTACAGGATCTCTCGTGCCTGTTCTGTATCAGTGTTGAAGACTCCTCAACAGGATCCACCTCCTATTGGTTCATCAACACACTCACAGGCTCTCCTACTCCTATGCATCCATGGACTTCTGTACAAGATTCTTCCAATTTTGTACACTTGTAAACATCCACACATGTTTCCCCAATCCTGCCTCTTTTTATTACTCTTCTTCTGTTCCACCCCCAAGATCCTTCCTCTTTTTCAATCACAGCTCCTTCCTTTTCCTCTCCGAGTTCTTACCATTACTATGCATGAACTTGCCACTGATCCTGCTCCTTTTTATCTTTTTGCCTTCCAAGTAACTCCTACATTTTTTCTACCTTTCCTGTATCTGACTCCTCTGTTTTTCAATCTCCTTCTTATGTTCCTTTTCTTCTCCTCCTTCTTCCCTTCCATCCAAGTATCACTCTTTTCAGAACATTTTTGACAAGCACAAGGCTGCAGTTTTTCCTGTTCACAGGTCCTATAACTGTCCTATCGATCTTGTGGAAGGAAAGACTCCCCATTTAGACCGATTTATGCACTGTCACCTACAGAATTGGAGGTTCTTCGTCAGTACATCGAGAAAAACTTAGCATCCAACTTCATTCATCACTCAAAGTCCCCTACAGGAGCACCTATCTTCTTTGTCAAGAAGAAAGATGGGAGTTTACGTTTGGTTGTGGACTACAGAGGTTTGAATAAAGTCATCATTCGGAACTGGTACCCGTTGCCATTGATCTCGGAACTTCTCGATCGGTTGTAAGGAGCAAAGGTGTTCACGAAGATTGACTTACGAGGGGCTTACAATCTTGTACGGATTTGTCCAGGTGATGAGTGGAAGACTGCCTTTCGTACAAGGTATGGACATTTCGAGTACATGGTGATGCCTTTCAGACTTACCAATGTCCCAACCGTGTTCCAACACATGGTGAACGACATCTTTCGTGACTTCTTGGACTAGTTTGTAGTAATCTACCTCGATGACATTTTGATTTACTCCAAGGACCAGTTGGTTCATGACAAGTATGTACGACTAGTCCTATAAAGGCTTCGCGAGCATGGCATGTATGCAAAGTTGGAGAAGTGTTTCTTCAACTGGGATACTGTGGAGTTCTTAGGCTACATCGTCTCTCCTGCTGGCGTTTTCATGGACATGCACAAGATGAAGACTATTGCGGAGTGGGAGAGGCCCAAGTCTATACGAGACGTACAATGTTTCCTTAGCTTTGCAAACTTCTACATGCGTTTCATATAGGACTTCTCCAAGCGTGTACTTCCACTCACAGAACTCACCAAGCGCACAGGAGTGTTCTCTTGGTCCGACAAAGCGGAACATGCATTCACAAGACTCAAAAACGCCTTTACGACAGCTCTGATTTTAACACATCCTGATCCTTCTCGTCCCTTCTTCGTTGAAGCAGATGCCTCGGATTTTACAGTAGGATTTGTTCTATCACAAGTTGGAGAAGAAAAGTTGCTTCATCCTGTAGCTTTTCACTTTCGTAAGTTCCTTTTGGCGGAGATCAATTACGAGATTCATGACAAAAAATCAAGGCCATTGTGGATTTGTTCGAGGAGTGGCGGCATTTCCTGAAAGGTGCTGCGAATCCTGTACAAGTTCTTCACAAGAACCTGGAGTATTTTCAATTGACTTGAATTCTTAGTCAGCGACAAGCTAGGTGGGCGGAGTTCCTATCACGTTTTGATTTCGTCATCATCTACAGGCCTGGTTTTCGAAATGGCAAGGCGGATGCATTATCTAAGCGCTCTTACCTTGCACTGACCTTGGGCGATCCTGCATATGACTGTCAAAAGCAAGTGTTGTTGGGTCCTAATCTACTTCGACTTGCAGCACTACAAGTTCATCAGGCTCCAGTAGATTCCACACTCCTACATGACATCTGTTTGTAGTTGGCTACAGACAACTTGGCAAGGAATGTGTTTTCACACATTAGTCCTAACATCTCAAGTTCCTCTTCCTCCAGTTTCCGTACAGACTACAAGTTGTTTGCCATACAGGACGGACTCCTGTACCGGGAAGGTCTCTTGTACATTCCTGTTGGTATTTGCAGGACTTGTGTGGTACAAGATTGTCATGATACCCCAGCTATAGAACATTTTGGTGTGGCCAAGACAGTTGAGTTGGTGACTTGCAACTATTGATGGCCTGGGTTGCGAGGTTTTATGGATAAGTTTGTACGGAGTTGTGACACCTGCAATAGGTCGAAGATGCCTCGTCACGTGCCCTCTAATCTTCTTCGTCTCTTCCTGTTCCTTCTGCTCCTTGGAGATCCATTTTTATGGATTTCCTTATAGATCTTCCTCCTTGTGGATTTGATGCAATTCTTGTGATGGTTGACCGTTTCACCAAATAGGCTCATTTCCTACCATGTCACAAGACTGTTACAGGCCAAACAACCGCTAAGTTGGTGATCCGCGAAGTATTCCGACACCATGGTCTTCCTGAAAGCATTGTTTCTAATCGAGACCTACAATTCATGTCCAAGTTTTGGCGAGAACTTCTTCGGAGTCTACAGGTTAAAGCGGATTTTTCTTCAGGATACCATCCACAAACTGATGGGCAGTCAAAACGCACAATTTAAACCTTGGAGCAATATCTTCACTTCTTCATCAGTTATCAACAGGACAACTGGTTAGACCTTCTTCCAATGGTGGAGTTTGCCTACAACAACTCCATTCACGCATCTACAGGCCAGACACATTTCTTTGCTCTTACAGGCTACCATCCACGTTTTGACTTTGCTCCTCCTACTTCTCCTTCTTCCGCTCCTACAGTACAGGATCGTCTCCAGCATCTTCATCAGGTATATGAGGATCTCCAAGTTCATCTTCAGCAGGCACAAGAACGGTACAAGCGTCATGCTAATGCTCATCATCAATCGGCACCTGCATACAAGATTGGTGATCTTGTGTGGCTTCTTCGTCGGCATATTCGCACCAACAGGCTTTCTTCTAAGTTGGATTTTCAACGATTGGGCCCTTACAGATTGCGCCTGAGGTTAATCCTGTAGCTTTTCAACTCGAGTTACCATCTATAGTGAAACTTCATCCTGTGTCTCACACCTCTTTGTTGGAGTCGTATCATCCTTCTTCTTCCTGGTCGTGCTTCTTCTCCTCCCCTCCTGTGGTCATTGATGGTGAACCTAAGTACGAAGTTGCAGCGATCCTTGATTCTCGTCTTCATTGCCGCCAACTTTAATACTTGGTGGATTGGAAAGGTTTTTGCCTATCGATCGCACTTGGGAATCTGCATCCAACTTATTCCATGCTTCTTCCAAAGTTGCTGCTTTTCATCGATGTTATCCTGCTAAACCAGGTCCCAAGACTCGTGGAACTCGTCCTTAGGGAGGAGGTGTTGTCACGACCGATATAGGATGCAAGATACAGGATACGGGTTATAGAATATGCCAGGATATAGGATACGGGTTATAAGATATGCCTATAGAATATACCTACAGGATATGCCTGCAGGATATTCCTACAGATATACCTACAAGATATTCTTACAGGATATGCCTACAGGATATTCTTACAGGATATCCTGTAGGATATTCCTACAGGATATACCTACAGGATATTCCTACAGGAATACCTACAGAATATTCCTACAGGATATGCCTATAGGATATACCTACAAGATATGCCTGCAAGATATTCCTACATGATATACTTACAAGATATTCCTACAGGATATATTACAGGATATGCCTATAGGATATATTATAGGATATGCCTATAGGAATACTACAGGATATGCCTAGAGAATAAGGGTCACTATTTTTCATGACCAGATTAGCTTGGAGTTGTGAGTATAAAAGCTTCGACCTAATTATTGTATAATTAGTTACTATCAACACCAGTCTTTCTACGATCAATCTTGTTTTGTCTTGTTCTTATTTGTCATACTTCTTGTCCTGTTTCTGAGTCAAGCTTCCTTGTTCTCGGAATCCTGCTCACTTCCTTGTTCCTGGATCGTGACTTGATAAAACTCATTAAATTAAAAAAAATAATAATTAAATTAATCATCTAGCTTAAGGAACTCACTATGTTAAAAATAACAATCAAGCTTAGGGATAAACTCACCAAATTAAGGATTACAATTAGCTTAAGGGTCTAGTTTAGGAATAAATTCACCATGTTAAGGATAATAATTAAGTTAAGAATAATAGTTGAGTTACAAACTTATGAATAAAATCATTATGTTAAGAATAACAACTAAGTTAAGAATCATTAAATCATTAAGCTCAAAACTTAAAAACTTAAGAATAAACTCATTATGTTAGATAACAATTGGGTAAATAGTAAATAATTATTAAATAGTTAACTATTATATATAATAAATTTATTTGTGTGTATGTGGTTGTCTATTTATCATGAACGCCCCATCCATGGTCATCTTAAATCGTATACAACGGCCATCCTCAATTGTCTCATCGATGACCATTCTAAATTGTCTCATCAACGACCATTCTAAATTGTTTCATTAATGGTGATCTTAAATCCTATTTAATAAACAGCTGTCTTAAATCACCCAATCAACAACCATCCTAAATTAAATAATCCTAAACATGTATCATTCAACTGCCATCTTAAGACAACCACCCTAAATCTTCAATCCTTATTCTATTGTTATCTTAATCTCCTTAAGAATAATTCTGAAATAATAACTTGAGAGCTAAGTTATTATACACAGTAGTTTGATAAAGTTAAGAGAAAAGTTATCACGTAAATATAATAACTTGACATAATGAGAGAGATAAAGAGTCCATGTGTTATCACATACACACAATAATTTAAGAGAGAAAAAGAATTACATCACATACACACAATAACTTAGAAAGAGATTCCATGTGTTATCATATATATACGAACTTAAATTGTAAAACTCATTAAAGTAAATATAATAATAAGGTTAAGGGTCATTAAATAGCTAAATGTAAATCTAAGAAATGAAGAATAGGTTAAGATAAGTAATTACGACCAAAGGATAGGAGCTTAAGGGTAAACTCACCAAGTTGATAACAACTAGGTTGAGGGTCCAAATTAAGAATAAATTCACCAAATTAAAAATAACAATTAAATTTATGCTAAGGATAACAATTAGGTTATGGGTAAACCTAGGAGCATCAAGGTTAAGGATAATAATTAGGTTAAGGATCCAACTTAAGGATAAACTCACCATGTTAAGAATAACAATTATAAACTATTATTAAATAATTAATCCTACCAATGGTGGACATGTATAATAGTATTAATATAAATATATTAATTTAATTTTTATTAATTAATTTCATATAATTAAATAAAGACTTGTAAATGTTAGTGTTAAATTTTAACATCTTAAAGTTTAAATTGAATAGTCAAAAGATTATTTATTCAAAACACATAAAATAAATATGTGAGCCTTACATGAACTTCAACATGTCTTTAAAATTGTCTATTGTAAAGAATAAAGTATCAAAGACTCACAAGAAAGCTCTATAGTTAATATTTCATATTTTTCTTACTACAATCATGAATTAAGTCAAATTATATCAATAAAGTGGCAAAATATGACAAAAATGGCAAAATGGAGATTGTTTTATAAATAAATTAAAAACAAAAATTAAAAAATTAAAATAAATATTGAGAATATCCAATATTCTTGAATATGTTTTATTAATTAATTTTCAATAGATTAAATTAAACAAACACACCAAGCCCATTTTTTAATCTATTTTACTTTTCACACCACCTTTTAATTTTATTCTTTTATTTTTTTTATAAAAAAATCGCATGTAAATAAAAAAATCCCAATTTATTCACAATTGTGCTAAAAGTATGTTTATCTAGTGTCAGTCTTTTCTTGTTGTTGTTCGATGCTTATATTTACACAATTAAGGCTTTTAAATTAAATAAACAACATTTAACTTAAATAAATTTTTGACTTATTTTTTCACTATAAAATAGTTTCTATTTTATATAATAAAATAAACATGTTTTGGATTATTTATTCTTATCACAAATGCATTATCCACATTATACATTAAATAAGATATGGTTATTAAATAATCATGCATGATTTTACTTAATTTAAAAGTCATGCTTTGCTTGATTAATGAATATATTTTTGATAATTTTTTTATAAATAAGATCTTAAACAAATTTATATAATAAGTGACCATGATTAATTAATATGACACCCACGACCATGACCAACTATTATTATAAACAATTAAGAAAATTAAAATAAACCTATTGTTAAACCTTTCAATATATAACTAAGAGATTATCAATTGTTAACTTATGCTCTTTAAATGTATCATTCTTTACTTTCACAATCAATCGTGTATTTCAAACAAGCACCAATAAACTTTTTGTATAAATTGTTCACTTTATAATTCTTCAACAGTAAAAGGCTGATATCTTCTTATGTAACCTCTTAATTTCATCGCAAAACTAATTGGCTATGAGCTTATCACACCTATGACCTTTATGTAAATGACCTTGAATTTCTGCTCTAAGAATTCTTCAATGCTTTTAGTTCATCTTCAATCACCTAAAATAATCTATATATACGTATTATTCACACACCTCACACAATGTTTCATACAATTTATACATTCCTTCCTTTATAAACTGTTCAGTTCCTTTATTTCATTCACTTCATCGTTTCCACATTGAGATTGCTAAATTCCTTATCATACAATATCATATTAAAGGTTTTGGCAAGGTGAACAATATCATATGATAGTTTTAAGAGTTTAAGTATAAAATCATTATGCATGTAACAATGACAAAATTCACACATAAAAACATACATATAAATAAGTATATATATACAAGTATTTAAACATACAAATACATAACTGAAACACACAATATATACATACAAGTACACGCACACATAATATATATACATACAAGTATATAAACATATATACATTGAAAACACACACAAAAACATATATACATTAAATACACACACATAGAAACATACATACATACAAACAAGTATATAAACATACATACATTGTAACATGCACACAAAAACATATATACATACAAAGTACACACACACACAAATAAACATACATACAAACAAGTATATATACATACAAGCTTAATAAACATACATACATTAAAACACACACATAGAAACACATATGCATAAGTACATGGACACATAAACATACATAAAACAAGTATATATACATACATACACACAAAAACAAAACTACACAAAATACTAACACAAAAAAACCTCATTGAATACATGCAAAGAAAACATAAATGAACTTTTAATATCCAATCCCTATAGCACAATAGATTTGTGAAATTTTGCATTTTATGCAAAGTTTTACTCTTTTATCTGTTGGTTTTAATTAAATTAAGCTTCTACATAACAAATAAATTATAATTTCAAAAAATAAAACAAATTGGAGTTTACTTAAATGCTGTAACGTTTGTTTTTGCCTTTTTTAATGTATTCTCTCTTAAATGGCTTTATAGTTGGACTTTTTTAATTACATATAAACACCCAATTTTTTCAACTAAGGTCGTCACTTTTTGACTTTAATCTATTTCACCCTTCTCACAACCACAAACGCTAACCCTTGTTTAGGTTAATATAACTGGAATTGCTTTGCACACACATGCCACACACGCTCACAACCACATGTCCACACACATGTTTTAAAAAATTAAGCTTCAATGCTAATTAACATTGTATTCAAAAATCAAAATTTATTCTTATATTAAAATTTGTATTGTAGCATCTTAAGAAGTAAAAAAGCATATATTAAAATGTTTAGCAAAACAAATGTTTCAATTAAATAATGAGGAAGAACACATTATTTCATAATTCCAAAATAATTTTTTAATAATTAAAGAATCACAAAAATTAAATATAAATTTTTAAAAGAAAATATATTCAAACCACCATTAACCATAAAACTAGGGTAACAATAACCCTTGCTTTTGTAAGAAAAAGGACTCGAACCAAAGTTGTTTAGTTACCCATTTTCCTAGTGCCAGTTTTTAATTAGAATAAATGTATACACATGTATAAAAAAAAAAATTCATTTCATAATTACAAATAAATAAATCATTTGATAAAAAAAAATTCATTTCATATAAATAAGTGAATAACCATGCAAATGTAACTCTCCTCAAGCATGAGCAAGTGTCAAGGAAAGCCCAAAGAACACAAAACATAATGTTACATTGTTGAGAATACAAACTCTTCCCCAGCACCTCCAACGCATGCTAGTTGTGTGTTATAAATACTTAGATCAAAGTCCACAATCTCACATTGTAGTTCATCTGCAAGCACCTAAAACACATGTACACACATATACATGTACATGTGAATTTATATATTCAACCAAACATCCACCTATATATCTATTTGTATAATACAAAACATACCCACACATTTATAGCACACATGCACATGTGCACGTACCTTTAGCAATAGAAGATGGTGTACGACATAGTTGCTTTGACGTACCTAGTTTCCTTTATGCTCAACAGGAACAGAAGATTTAGAATCGCACGAAATGCAAAGCTCAGCCTTAATTTGGGTATCTAAATTTAAACTGAGCTAATTGGGACTCTAAATTTTGCTTAAGCCCATCTAACCTATTAAAAGCTTCATGCTTACACTTATACACACACAAAGCGCTTAAATACACACTTTAATGTACCTTTCAATGTGAAAAGATAAAGTTGGTATTGTTAGAATTGGTCTTTAAACACGGACAAGTGCATGTGATAGTTCACCAATTTTCAACTCATTACTAAGGTTCATGAAGTTAATTATCTATAATTCGTAAGAACATACATATATAATTATATAGCTGAAAATAGTTACACACACACCACCTGTCAAACCAAGTATTCCATAGTCTAGCTCCATATGCTTGAACTCAAGCACGTAAAAAGCCACCCTTAGTTGCAGCAAAAGCCGGTCTTAACTTTGGATAGGGATTATATGTGTGTGCAACCAATACATAAAATCCTATTAGGTTTATATTTGAAAATAGGAATAAAGTCATTATTTTCATAGAAAGCTAGATGAAAATGTGTACTTTTGATCAATGGCAAAAGCAAATATTAAAGACATGTTTCAAGTAAAAAATATCAACCACATGATTAAAAGTCCCATTCTTCACATTCGTCTAGTTGTTGGAAGCCTAACGTTAATAGATCAACTAATATTAATATATAAACACGTGCACACAAATGCATATATGAACACACTCAATTATATTTTTTAATACATTATTATTTTATATCAAACATAATATATAATAATCATGAAGTATGATATACCATGTTTAATTAAAATATGACAAATTATAAAATATGGTTTGATTAGTTACAGTTAATACAAATGTTATTGCACTATAACATAGAAAAATAAAAAACATGTAATCTGTATTGATAATAAAGTTTAATATGTATAGACACCATAAGAAACATTTTATGACATGTGAAATAAAAAAAATCGCAACTTGCATAAACAAATCCATAAATAAGCGACTATGTAATATATTAATAGACTATTACATCAAAACTCTTTCTCTCTCTCACCACACACTCAAGATATTCATAATAAGACTAAAAGTAAACAATACTTGACTTTTATGTGAAAATCCTCATTAGTGAGTTGGTCCGACAAGAAATCATAGATCCATCATAAGATTAGGTTGTGAAAGAGACATATTTACATGTACTTCAGAAGAAAAATTACTCTCATCAACTTCCACTCCTTGTACTTCTTGCTATGGTCTCTTTCTTGTAAAATATATATACATAAACACACCACAAATAAATAAATAAATATATATATATATAGATAGATAGATAGATAGATGTATGTATGTATATGTATATGTATGTAATATAAAGATACAATGTATTATGTTAAGAATTTTACCTTCACCATTTGCTTCATATTCTCCACCAAGAATGGATCCCACCTCCCAATTGAGTCGAAGTTGTAAATATTGTTTGAGGTATTCCAAGGTTTGGAGATTTACTAAAATTTTAGAAATATAAGTGCATATGGAACATGAACTTATTTGTGTGCAACTTTATACAAATATACATATGTATTTCACTTTTTCACATTCTTTTGTGAATAATTAAAAGCATCATAACCATTAATCTCCATCATTGATAAATGCCATAATAAACCTTGCAAGAAACGTTGTCGTTAGCTATATAAACTTCCTAACCTAGATTTTTTTTTTTTTAGTACTTTAAACATAATTAATTAATATATAATTATTCATTTTTATTAACTTATTAAATTGAAAAAGCATATGAAAAAACTTATCTGTAGATGAGGGGGTTAGACAAACAATCGTTTAATGAATTTTATTTAATTGTTATTAAATTATAAAGAATGAAAGTTTTTTTTTCTATATATATATGAAAAAACATGCATTAAAAACACATACTTATGTGAAGAAATCAAGAAATACTTTGTATATTTTGCATAGCTGCCTAATTGTATTATGCACTTTATTATATTTTAATTTATTTAAAGGATTTACCACGTTGGTTGACCTTTAAACCAACCCTGGTTTATAACTAGTCTTTCTTAGAACCCTCGTTTATAATATAGTTTATGAGTAAAAAAAAACATGAAACCTGGTTTTCACAAAAAGACTTTTAGCTTTTGGGTACAGTTTATCAAAACATTTTTGGTGAACTAATGATATATAATTGGATTTGGTTTATAGCACATCAAATAAAAATATTAAAATATAGTATGTAATAGATTTGTTTTAAAAATTATGATAATTTCAATGTTATTAAACCATCATTAATATAACAAAACAACACCATCAATCCTTAAAACAATTTGGTATATCTTTATTATCAAAGCATGAGTAAAAGTGATTTTTTTTCATGAAAACATGAAAAAAAAAATCAACAAAAACACATACAAAACTATTTTCAAATTGTAAAAATGATATTCATTTATTAGAAAAAGACATCTTTAGTTTTTTACCATGGTTTATGCACTATTATTTTAGTGAATGTGGGAAAAAAGTGCTAAAATCTGTCTTTAAATTTATGAGGACTGCTTTTTCATATTCGTGAGGACTACTTTTTCATATTCGTGAGGACTACTTTTTCATATTGGACCCAATGTGGAAGTTTAGTCATGAATTATGTTTTGTTTACAAGCTATAGTTTTAGAGAGACAAAATGTCTTAAATTTCTTGACCAACACAATAATACACATAACATGGTTTTTAATCTAGAAAACCATGTAAAAACTAGTGGTTGAACTTCATATTAACCATTTTAAGAAAAAACTAAATGGTTTTTAAAATGGTCCCATTATGTTATTTTTGGAAGGGTCGTTCGTATAAACGATTTAGTGTGTTGTTTTATAAACGATTTAGTGTGTTGTTTTATAAGTGGTTTTGAACAAAGTGTGGCATATGGTCTTCCTAATTGGTTTGTGTACTTTGCTTTTCTATTTAATTTGGTTAGCTATTATGGTTAGTCTGAAGTTTAACAATTGGTTTTTGTAATGATTTATACTTGAAGAAATAGTATTGTATGATTAATTATTATAGTGAGTTCAAAGTTTAACCAATGGTTTTGTAGTGGTTTTTGCTATAAAAAAAAGCATGGTTTTTAGTATGGTATGGTTAACTATTATGATGAGTTTCAAGTTTAGCCACTAGTTTTTGTTGTGATCTTTACTTTAAAAAAACATGGTTTTTAATATGATATGGTTAGCTATTATGGTGAGTCCAATATGTAGCCATTGGTTTTTATTGTAGTTTTTCCTTCCAAAAACATGGTTTAACCACTAGTTTTTGTTGTGGTTTTTAGTTTAAATAATGATTTTTGATATAGCTAGCTTGTGATTTCTACAGAAATAATATGGTTTCTAATATATTTTCTTCATATTATTATTCCCATTCATTTTTCTTGATGACCACTACACCAAGCTCAATAGATCTTGAAAATGTTTAAACTAAGCTCAATGGATCTTTAAAACACATTTTTTAATGTTGTTTTTTGTTTGATATTGGACTTTAACTAAAATGTACTTGGGTTTTTTCTTGTTGCTTGCTGAACAAAGAGACTTTGACCTTGCCAAGTTCATGTCTCCAACTTCATGATCAAACAATACTGCAGCTACAACCTTCAAATCTTTAGGAGCCATGCACCTCTAAAACAGAAAATATAAACATGGAATTTTAAAATTGAAATTAACATACCTTCTTTGCACTATCAACGTCATCTTGGAGCTCTATATAATAAATTAAATAAGATCATTTCAACAAAATGAATAACAACATATGTTGTTCAGTATTCTTCAATGTAAATTATGTACCTCACCACCAACCTTGAGTTGTGTGTTCTAACCTGCATATATTACCAAAAAAATGAGCTACGTACATGAGAAAGTTGGTTCTTAGTTGTCTTATGAGGCTCTATGTCCTTAGACATGGCTTTAGGTAGGCTCCTCACATGTACACAAGCATGCTCCTCACGTGTGGAACAAGGCTTCTCATGTGTAGAAGCAAGCTTATCTTGTGTAGAAGCAAACTCCTTAGGTGTTCCTTGAGTGTAGAAGCAGGCTCGTTAGGTGTAGAAGCAAGCTCCTTAGGTTCTTCCTCACTGCTTCAACATTCTTCATCAGTTTCATAACTTCTTCACTATCCCCTTCATCCTCAGTGGATTCACATGGAAGCTTAAGAAGTCATATGCAACATTGTGGTCAACGAATATTTTTTTACAAAAAAACTATTTAGTTGTACATCAAAACAATATCAATATAAGAGAAATGGTTTATCTTCAAATGTACATCCTTGACAAGCTTTGGTATTGACGGGTGGCTCTAGGAAAGGTATTTTTCGAATGGAGTTCGATAGGGTTCACATAGTAACTCCACCTTCACCAATAGTGTGAGAGAACTAACTTCTTTGTTGCTTTATGAATAGAGAGCACATAGCTATTCCGACCACATGTTCAGCAACATAAAAAAACCAAGTACATGAAATTGAGCTCAAAAAGGTCCTGCATAAAGGAAAAATGACAAAATCATATAAAGTAAGTAAAAAATAAAATTACCTACTACCAATTTCTGTTTGTATACAAGGAGCTTCACATGTGATTTTCTCAATACATATTCCACAGTAAATATTCCACTTTTGATTTCTTTGAGAAAGCTTTGTGGAGTTGCTAGCATAAATTGGTAAGATTTGCACTTATGAGTCCTTTCGCTTGCAAGACAGATATGTGGTAAGCTTTGTATTGATGAGTGTTTTTTCTTGCAAGACAGATATGAGAGCTTGCAGGATTCTTCTATTCAATTTCCCAATAGGTCATTACCAAACTTGGCCACTTTGAAGTTTAGAAACACATTCTTCAACTTATATAAAAGAACCTGCAAATAATCAATAAAAAACTATTAGAAAAACCATAAACTAACCATTGCCAAAAAAAACCACTAAAAAACCCATAAACTAACCATTGCTAAAAACCCACTAGAAAAACATAAACTAACCATTGCCAAAAAACCACTAGAAAAACTATAAACAACAACACTACAAAAAAACCAGTAAAAAACAAAATAAATACAAAAACCTTATGTGGCAACATCATTGTAACCTCTATATTGTTAGCACTTCTGCTTTTTCTTGTCTCAACCACCATTTTCTTCTTCACTTTCTTCCTCTTGCTTTGACAACTTTCCTACTCTAGAGGGAATGGGATCCATAGCACTGTCTGAGGTAACTCCCTAACATCACAAAGCAAACCTAAAGACAAATTTGCCAAAGAAACGACCACATGCTACGGGTCATTCTTCTCTCTGTCGCTGCCTTTCACAACTTCTTCTTTCTCGCCGCCATTCACAACTTTTCTCTTTTGCCGCCATTTACAACTTTTGTCATGCTGCCTTTCACATTCTCCATCTCTAATCAAGTAACTAAAATGGACATCACAAGATTGACCCTAAAGAGCTAAGGTAGTATATTTTAGATAGGCTTCAAGTAACTTAGAAGTGTGCTCAATTGCTTTGAGAAGAAAGTATTGATTACTCTCAAGTTGAAGGATTATGAACTCTTAGTTGTAATGTGTATATTAAATCTAGGTTTACGGCTTGTAGTAATGTTGAATATAATTAACAGATCCCACCAAGTTAAGAAAATCATTTATTATGGATGGCCCAAATTGAATGTAGGGCTTGTAATGTTATATTCCACAAATTTCATCAAGTCCCAGAAAACTATATATATGGTTTATTAAAACTATGTAAGAAAACCATTGTTTATGGATGATCCATATTGAATCTAAGGCTTCTAATGCTATATTTCACAAATTTCACAAAGTAAAAATGACATATATATATTTTTCTTACATGTTGATTCTTTCTTGTCTTAGAGTTGTTGTTACTAAATGTGTGTACAAGTATCATAGGATTTGAGGAAATCGACTAGATGGCTAGATCAAGCATCAAGGTAGTTTCCAATGTCGTTGTAGTAATTGTTTGAGGGAGAGAGGACATGAGGGTAAATATTATAGCAAGAGTAGCTTCTACTATCACTTGAAGACCATATAGAATATAGTTCTTGAGGAGCACAATGAAGAGGAACGATTGAAGGGGTTGTGAAAGTAGATGAATAGTAGCAAAACTTTCAATCTTTGTTGGAGGAGCTATTAACAAGAGTCTAGAATGAGAAGGAAATGTTAGATTTAGAACTTAATGAAGAAGAAGGTTAGCCATGGCTAATAAGGAAGAGAATGATCTACAGGATGAGGATGAAGATGTTATCCAAGCTCAAGTTGTACATAAAATGGCTCAAGAAATTCTTGTAGAGGATAAAGTATGTAGGGTTCTCTTTGACTTGACAATATTTTAATTTATATTGCAGATCCGACAATCAAGGTTTCTTTTGTCATTTTTTTTTTCAATATCACGAGGGATCAAATGGCAGAGGTTCGTTGGGACTTAATATATAAGCTAGGGTTAGATTATTTAAGGGAAATACAATGGATATTAGGAATGCATGCAAGGAAGCTACCAATGTTATTGAAGGTGAAAGGGAGACAAAACGACGAAGCAATAAAGTGTCTTTGGATACACACAAAGGAGGTGGTGTTGTTGGTAAACAAAGAATCACTCAAGATGGAGAGGATCCACATCACAAGTGGCTACGCCAAACACTTGATCAATTAGCTAAAGATTATGTCCAACTTATGAATATTGAGAATAAAGAGTAATAAAATTTATCAAAGACACACACACACATACAAGCGATTGTGCCACACATGCATGTTTGTTTGTGATATAGCGTATGACATAAAATATGGTCTCTCATTCTTACATAAACACTCACTTGTTAGTACACGTTCACACACACTTTCACCTTGCATTGACAAACATGAGGGCACACAAATTGTCAATGAAATTAGTAACCATAATACATGTACAAGTTTGTACATATGCATATATAACAAATTCATGGCATACGTACATGAGTTTAGTAATTGTGATACATGACATTGTATATCTTGTGTATATAACAAATTCATGGCATATATATATATTTATACACACACATACACATTAGACATCATGTAGAAACTTAGTAAAGATTGAATGTATGTATCATAACTATACACATCATAACCATCTCACCCTATATTGAAACTTGACACAATTGTGAGTCTCATCTAATTAACAATAATAGCATTTAACTCATCTTTATTGCATAGGCAGGCTAATAAAAAGGTTCATCACATGGACTTGCTTTCTACATAAAAATAAATGTGTGTTGAATATTGCTACTTCAATCTTGCGCATCGTCACTTATCACTAAACACTAAAGCTTATGTTCTGGATAGTTTTAGATAACTAGTTAATATAAACATTAAATATAAAGTATCACACAATAAAGAAATAACTATACCTAGAATAGGATTTTAAATTTATTCATATTATATTCAAGATAGAAAGAAGAATATATATATATATGATTTTAATATAAAGTTAAGCATAAAGTGCTGAAATCATATTATAATTATGATAAAGATATAGATTAAATTATGCACAATACATATTTAGTTAGAAAACCTCAAAGTCAAGTTTTGACATGCTTCCCTAAAATTTAGCATAAGGTTTTTAAAAGGTTAAGGACAAAATATTAGAATATTTATAATGAATATTGAGATTCTGTTTAAATATGTGGTGATGGTTAAAAGAATAATCAAACACCATTATTTTAAATTAAGGCAATTTGGGCAAGAATGGAAAGACTTAGAACAAAAAGACATCAACCGATTGATACATGTGTGTTTTATAAAATTGACATCTAAGTTCATTAATTTATAATTTTATTTTATTTTTAAATGCTTAGCAAAGGTGTTTGTTGTATGTGTGATTGTGGTGTGTGCATGTTCTTGTGTGTGATGTGTGTGTTAAAGAAAAAAATGAAAATACATTAAAAATAATTCTATGTGTATAAAAATTATTAAAAAATGAAATAAAAAACATAGAGGAGTGAGTACTAAAGAGTAATAGTGGATTTATATATGGAAAATTATTTTACAAGAAATTAAGAGCTAATAATTGAAATTTAATTGGGGACTTGAAAAAAATAAATTGTGTAGTTAGTTTATTTACTATTATTTTCCCTTTATATTAAAAATTATACATATTAATTTTCCTCATTTTCAATATAGATATGATTGACAACATCTTTGCTAATTGATCTAATGCTTTCCTTATCTCTTCAAGCCACTCATGGTCGGGATTCTTTACACATGTGAATTTATTTAGTAATTCCTTATCCACATGCACCGTCTTATCCGCTTGCATCCAAAACCACTCTATTAAGTTCTTATCTTGTTTACCAATTATCTCCAATAACATTGCTACCTCCCCTGCATACATTTCTCCAGCGCTGCATAAAGCTATGTCGTTCGTCATCTTTTAGAAACCTATCTCATTTTCCTAAATAGAAACCTATTATACTATATATAGATATTTTAATTTGTCTTGTAGATCCGACAGTCGAGGTTTTTTTTGTCATTTTTCTTTCTCAATATCACGAGGGCTCCGATGGCGGAGGTTTGTTGAGACTTAATATGTAAATTAAGGATAAATCCCAACTACTCGCAGCAAGGAACGAGAGTTACAGCGCTCGTGCAAGCAAATCCGGGAGTTGGAGGCTCAAGTAAATAAGATGATGAGGCAATAAAGCATCTTTAGGTGACAGAGAGGAGGTGGTGTTGTCAATAGACAAAAAATAACTCAAGATAGGGAGGATCCACACCACAAGTGGCTACACCAAACACTTGATCACTTAGTTAAAGATTATGTTCATCTTATGAAAATTAAAAAGAAAAAGTAATAAAATCTAGATATACAATATACACACACACATCTCTATGCAGCACATTCACATGTGTACGTATGCACGTTTCAGTGAATTGGGCTTACATACACATATCTCTCTAATAGAGACACACACACAAGCAATTGTGCCACACATGCATGTCATGTGTTTGTGATATAGTGTATGACATAAAATGTAGTTTCTCATTCTTACATAAACACTCACTTGTTCGTACACGTTCACACATACTTTCACCTTGCATTGACAAACACGAGGGCACACATAAATTGTCAATGAAATTAGTAACCGTGATACATGTATAGGTTATGTACATATGCATATATAACAAATTCATGGCATACATACATGAGTTTAGTAATTGTGATACATGTACATCTTGTGTAAATATGCATGTATATATATATATATACATATATTATATAAGCACCCTCAAATAAAAATGGTGGTAATTTGGGAATACTTAATAATTAGTAATTATTAATTAATCACAATTAATGAAATCTAAACATATTAGAAAAACCAAATAAGTATATTAAATGTTTTTAGAAAAGAATATTTTGAATATTTGTTGACTATTTTGAATATTTTTGAATATTCTTTTTTATTCGATTTATATGTCTTAATGAATATATTATAAAAAATTCAATTAAAAATCCTATCAGCTAAATAATGGATATATGTGTATTTCACAATGCAACAATGTACAAACAATGTATTATTTAATTAATATTTTATAAATAAAATTTCATTAAACATTTATCAGTCTCTATGCCCAATTCTACAAATAAACTTTGTTATCCACAAAGAATGAACTACCTTTTATTTTCATGTGATGATGGCAACTATATTGTTAGTTAAATATTATCTTTTGAAGAATATCGTTTATTAATACAATTTAATAGTTAAGTTTTATAACATTTTATACATGTTTAATTTTGAAACTATCTAGTCAAAAATCATGCTTGTGAGAAACGATATGAAGACAAGATTCGTGAAGTTAAAACTCAATCACATCTAGGTGTAATATGCACAACAGACAAGTTATGTGGTCGACACTAAAGAGGGGTAATGTCATAGTTTTTACTATGACTCATCTTTACTTCGAATGTTAATTGTTATTACCTACTGTATTATATTGATGGACCTTAGATGTAGTAGGAAACAAGCCTGCTTAGTGCACTTGGGTATTTGGTGATGGTTCAACCATTTGTCATTAGATATTTGCAGAAAACTCTAAGAGAAGCTAGAACTTACCTCCTAAAAACCCACCCCCAATTTTGACATTCCAATTAGGTTTATCGGTTAATATAAATGAGTTCGACATGTTTGTCAGAGTTTTTACTTGGTGCCACAAAGGCGGCTTGCCATGTGCCAACCCTGGAATCCCCTCTCTGAAAACCCCACGGAATCTGGTAAAGTAACCCGTATTAGGAACCCAACCCTTAGGAACTTAAGCCCCTAGTTGACTAAGTCTACGAACGAGGCTCACCTTGTGAATTAGGACACACGAACTAGCCGAGCTACAGATATCATTCCTAACTTGGCGTGGTTGAGGCGGCTGGAGCAAGACCTCAACCTCTAGATTTGCAGAATGTGAACTCGGGTAATGCCTTTAAGCGTGCGAGTAGGTTTTCGGGCCAAGGAATCTGACTAACTCCTTGGAATAACGTACCTCCATCACGAAGGCGTGATCCTGCCAACGATAAGAATCAAAGGTCTATCGTGTGGAAGTTAGGGTGGCACAACAGAGGGTTGTGCCTTGACGACACAAGCTTAGCTTGCACCAGTAGGAGGTTAACAAGCTCTCTTTTGAACTCAGGAAGCCTCACTACATATACTCTACCTTATTTATGTGACGGCCCTCCCCTGTTTTCCTAAGTAATGTCACCCTTTAAAGAAAATGAGTTGTCCTAACCTAACCCTAAACCTAACCCCTAGGGGGGGTTTAGGGCATGGGTTAGGGCAACCCTAGGGGTGTCCCTAATCCTTTTTGACAAGCTATACTTTTTAACAAAAAACCTACTTTGGAACGTTCAAACTGGGGGAGAGTTTTCTAGAAGGTAAGTACTACCTTCGCTAAGTTTCTTAAGGTACCTAGTGACAGCCGGCCGGACTACCCCTAAACACCTAAGTGCACTAAGCAGGGCTGTTTCTCACTACAACTAGGTTCATCACACAACTCGGTAGGTAACAATAGTCAAACCCCAAAGTAAAGGGTCGAGTCATTATGACACACTCCTTGCCTTTGAAAATGTCAACGTCCTATTGATGTCTAACTCCAAGACTACTAGGTTAGGAAAAATTAACTGAAAACTAATGCTAATCACTCTATGCAGAGTCAGCAAAAAGTTCACAAGTTTTATTATCCCCCTTGCATTACGTGAAGCCAAGTACTTCAGAACCGTCATTCACTGAGCGACAACTCAACTGCCGAAGGCATCACTTGTGACAAGAAGTCACTTGGAGACCTTTTGCGCGTCTGAAAGTCTGTCACCCGCACAGACAAACAAGTTAGTTAATTTTTTAAGTTAACTAGAATTTATATTGGAGGCCTCTAGTTAAGTTGTCTGTCGGCCCCTAGGTTAAAAGAAATAAGTTCACTTTATTTTCATCATCACACCAACAGTTTGAGACCTTGCCTCAAACTCATTCACTACCTCCATCGCGTTATGTAATTATCCAACGGTTCCCATGTCGACTCGCATGCCAGGTAACCCTTCCACTTAACAAGATATTCTCGTTTACGTTTCCACGACCCTAGCATTTAATATCCTTTACATCCAAAATCGACTCAACTTCGAACTCTTCATATTGCCGACAGCTTAGGAAGCAAACGTAAGTTTTCATATCTCTGCGGATGTTTCTCATCCTTGTAGAATGGCTCGAGTAAATTGACATGAAACACATTGTGTATTGCTCCCAACTCCAAGAAAGATCTAACCCATAAGCCACTTTTCCTACTCACTTCACCACCTCGTATGGACCTATGTATGCGATAGAAACTTCCTCGAAAGAGTCGTTGGAACCTTAGGTTTTTGGTACTCAGCAATACCATATCCCCAACCTGATACTCTACATCCCGCCAATGTTTATCGTACTACTGATGATACCTTTCCTATGCTGCAGCCATCGTTTGACGACCAACTTCCCATGTCCAATACAACTATCTAGTGAACTCTGCTACAGATGGAACTCGATTAACATCGTCTTTCGGTAACACCATACTCTAAGGAATACCACCCTTATTCCCAGTTAACACTTCCATGGGCTACATCTGATCGCATATGTGTCAAGTTATTGTAACATATCTAGCCATATCCAAGTGTTCAGCCCAATCAAGTTGATCACCTTGAACATAGCAAGATAGTCTCGACTTATCGGTTCACCCTCTCTGTTTGACCATCAGTTTGTCAGATGGTAGGCACTTCAACATCGTACCAAACTACTTAAACAATGTTCCCCAAAACTTGTCCGTAAATTGAGGATCCCGATCTAAGATCATGTTTTCGGTAGCTGTGCACTCTTATGACTTTATGGAAGAACTTTGCTGTTTGAATTGCATTCACTGTCTCTACAGTTGGAATGAAATGAACAACCTTTGAAAACCAATCGACTACCACCATGAGCATGTTAAACCACAAGATTTTGGCAATCCCATGATAAAGTCCAAAGTAACACTTTGAAATGGCCGCTTGGAATGGTATACACTACAACTTCTCAGCTCGTTTTTGCGATCGGCTCTTCACTTGTTGACATGTGGGGCATGTCTTGACATACTTGGCAACATCATTTATCATACTCGGCCAATAGAATTTCTGTTTCAACAAAGCCAATGTCTTATGCCTTCCACCATGTCTGCCAAAGGAATGTCGTGATGCTCTCTTAAACTCCCTCCATGTCCCTTCTAGAACATAGAGTCTCTTTTCTTTATAATAAAGAATTTCATCTCGTACCGCAAAATGGGCCTATTTGAGTGCATCCATTCGACTTTCTATTCCTGGAATATTACCATCTCTTCGTAATTGATGAACTTTCCTCTTTGCCACCAGGTTCAAAGCCTCCTTAGCAAACTTGTCCTGAGGATACGCCGTCACAATTCATCCACCAAAGTTGACACGGGTGCTGACATAATACGAAGATGACCTTCCTATTGAGTGCATCAGTTACCACATTGTCCTTTCCTGCCTTATGTCTGATTTCAAGCTGGAATCATGCCAACTTCTACTGCCATCTACATACTTTGGTGATAGCTTCGGTTGCGTTTTAAAATACCTTAGAGTTACACTATCTGTCAAACCACAGTGCCATGACTTAGAAGATAATGACGCCAATACTCCAAGGAAGCAACAATAGCATACATCTCTTTTCGAGTAGGCCATCGAGTTTGCACAGCATCTAACTTTTTCGAGATTCTGTTGCAATACACTACCAATTGCAAAGTTGGAAGCGTACATTTACTTCAAAGGGATCTTCAAAGATGGGCAACTGCAAAACTGGCTCAGAAGAATAGCTTCTTTGAGTTTGACGAACGCATGTTGGCACTCTGGAGTCCAATCATGGAATGTTCTTCGTGAGATCTGTCAATGATCTCCGAGTAACCTTTATGAATCTTCGATAATACCCGTTAGACAAGAAATGATCTAACTTCATGCATGTCTTTTCAAAGTCGTCCACTCGGTAATAGCTTGAATTTTCTTTGGATCCATGGCAACCTTCCACTGAGATGAGTGTCCCAAGAAATCTATCTTGGTTTGACCAAATGCACACTTGCTTTCTTTAGCATACAACTAATCCTCTCAACCTCTGAAACACTTTTTTAAGTGTTCCACATGTTCTCAATTGTCGAACTGAAAACCAGAATGTCATCAATATACACCACCAGAAACTCTAGATAGTCTCTAAACACATCATCCATCATTGTGCAAAAAGTTGCTGGAGCATTGCACAATCCGAATGGCAAGACTAGAAACTCAAATGATCCATAACGCGTTCGAAAAGCGGTCTTTTCAATGTCATTCTCTGCTACCCGAATCTGATGGTACCCAGACCTCAAGTCTATTCTTAAAAATACTTTGCTTTGATAGCCTATCAAATAAGTCGTCCACTCTGGAAGAGGATACTTATTTTTGATAGTTATGCGTTTAGTGCTCGATAGTCCACACACATTCGCATCGTACCATCCTTTTTCATTACAAACAAGATATGACAATTGACTCGACCAATCAATTCTGTCAGCTGTCTTTCAATTCTACTAACTCTTGAGGATTCAACCGATATGGGGCTCTTGCCGGTGGAGACGAACCTGGCAAAATCTTATCTTGTGGTCCACAGCTCGACGTGGAGGTAACTCGGGCGGCAAGTCTTTTGGCAACACATCCTTAAACATGTTCAAGACTTCCAAAATAGGTTCAGAACAGATTCTTGACCATCCTATTTTGACTTCACCAGTATCCAAAACCATTGCAAGAAACACGTTCCGATGTCTAACTGCTTTACGCAACTGAGTTAAGGTAAGAACATAGGATTCCAATCCTTATCAGTTAGCGTTTCCATTTTGAGCGTTGTTTTTCTAATGTCTCTTTATCAGCTGCAAGCGTGATTCGATTATCTCCGGAACCCCTCATTTCGATTACATGTTTATGGAACCATTCCATACCCAAAACAAAGTCAAACCCCGTCATATTCAAGACAACTAAGTCTAGCTTAGCCTTCCAACCTTTGATTTGGACAGGAGGAACTTCAGCTTCAACTTCACGCGTCTTGAACTTCCTGGCTTTAATAGGACATTCCGCCGCCTTGTGTTCTGCTTCACCACAATACAAACATAAATTCTCACTGCAGCGACATTGCTTCTCAGTGGCAAAAAGTGAGCCACGCTTGTATTTCTCAACCTCCATAGGAACTACTCTAGAAGGTGTCGCAGGAGTATGTACCATAGCTGCATGATTGATTTGTAAGAACTGCTGGCAGGATTTTCCTAACGATGCTCGAACAAGCGGTTGTCACAGCAAACGGCCTTTGCATGATCTCCACTAAGGTTTGGGCATCTGGTAACGTAAGGAGAAGGTCCTTCACGTCATCCTTCAACTCAAAACGGAAGTGTTCAATCAATGCAGTCTCGTCCCATATAATGTCGTGCAAAGTTGCTAAAATTCGGATGTATAAACAGAATCTGGTCGAGATCCTTGTGTGAGCTTTCATAACTTTGTGCATGCGGAACGGTACTTATCAGGATCTCCAAAGCAAGCTTCAAAGGCAGCCACGAAACCTTCAAAGTTTTCCATTAATGGGTCGTCACGCTCCAGCAAAGGGGCAACCCAAGCCCGTGAAGATCCAACTAGTAGGGATGCCAAAAAGCCAACCTTTTGTGTATCAGTTGAGTAACAGTGTGGTTGCATGCGGATCAAAAGCTTAATCTGATTCAGGAACCCTTAAAAATTGGCACGATTGCCATTGAACTTTTTCGGCATGCTAATCTTTAGCTCCGAAGAAGTGTTCAATAGAGAAGAAACCACGGATGCTTAAGAGAGAGCATGCGTAGCAGCCTTGGAGGATGCATCAACATTTGCATGCACCGCGTTGGTGGAACCTTGCAGATCTGTGACCACTTGGCGCAAAGTGGCTAGCTCATGAAACATATTTGGTGTTCGCGTTGAAATTGCTCAAAATCGGCCATGATCTATAAAAGAAAAAAGGAGGAAAATGAAGGAAAAGAATCAAGGAAAAAAAAGTAGCTGGAAATCGGAAAGCTATGAAAGCAATTACTATCAAACTGTCAAAGCCACGATCCAGGAACAAGGAAGTGAGCAGGATTCCGAAAACAAGGAAGCTTGACTCAGAAGCAGGACAAGACAAGAATAAGACAAGACAAGATTGATCGTAGAAAGATTGGTGTTGATAATAATTTATTGTACAACAATTAGGTCGGAGCTTTTATACTCACAACTCCAAGCTAATCTGGTCATGAGCTAAAAATAGTGACCCTTATCCTCTAGGCATATCCTATAGTATATCCTATAGCATATCCTATAGAAATATCCTGTAGGTATATCCTATAGGCATATCATGTATATATATCCTGTAGGAATATCTTGCAGACATATCTTGTAAGTATATCCTATAGGCATATCCTGTAACCCATATCCTGTATCCTGGCATATCCTGTAACCCATATTCTGTATCCTGGCATATCCTGTAACCCATATTTTGTATCCTGCATCCTGTATCGGGTCGTGACAAGTTTATTCTTAAGTTAGACTCTTAATTCAACCCTTAACCCAATTGTTATTCTTAACTTAATAAGTTTATTCCTAAGTTAGACCTTTAATCCCTCTTTAACCTCGTGAGTTTAAAATAACCATTAGATTAAGTTTAGGTTAACCATATGATAAAATTTAAGATAATCATAATGATTGTTGTAATATAGATTTAGAATGGCCAATGAATAGAGTTCAACATGGTCATTGATGGGGCGATTTAGGATGATTGTCGAAATGAGATTTAGGATGGTTGTTAATGAGGGTGTTCATGATAGATAAATAAACCAAATGGACAAATAGACACATTGAATAAACTTATTATATAGATAGTACACATGTCCACTATTTGTGGGTTTTAATTAGTTTACTATTTACCCAATTGTTATCAATAACATAATGAATTTATTTTTAAACTCTTAGGTTTTGAATTTAACTATTTAATAACTCTTAACATAGTTCTTATCCTTAACATAGTGATTTTTTATTCTTAAGTTTGATTCTTAACCCAACTTAATTTGGTGAGTTTATCTCTAAGTTGGACCCTTAACCTAATTATTATTATTAGCATGATAAGTTTTCCTTAAGCTGAATCATTAACCCAATTATTATCTTTAATTTGATAAGTTTATTCTTAAGTTGGACTCTTAACTTAATTGTTATCCTTAACATAACTCTTAACTCAATTATTATTCTTAAATAATAAATTTATTCATAAGTTAAACCCTTAACCCCCTTTAACCTCATGAGTTTAGAATAACCGTTTGATTAAGTTTAGGTATATTGTATTATAGAATTTAAATAATCATTAAGGATGCTCGTTATATAAGATTTAGGATGACTGTTGAAAGATGATTTAACACAATCATTGATGGGGTGATTTAGAATGATTGCCCAATGGGATTTAGGATGGCTGTTGATGAGGCATTCTTGATATACAGACAAATAAATTTATTATGTAAAATTCTACATGATTTATTTAAGCATAAATATCTTAATATATTGATTCTTATTTTAAATATTTTAGATAAAATCTTATTAAATCTTCACCTATTATTTAAGGAAATGTGTTAAAACGTAATTCATGCATAACTTATATATTATTTTGCTTTAATAATTTCACAAGAATTTTGGATTTTGAAACTACACCAAGAGCATACATGTTAACGTACATATACGTTTCAACATAATCTTTTTATGTACATTATGGTAATTTATTTTGGGATTTGACTATATAGTGGATATATATGTTCTAAACCTATATCTTAAATGCATGTATCTTTTAACTATATATTGTTGCTATCATCTATATCTTAAATGCATGCATGTATCTTTTAACTATATATTGTTGTTGGCATTTGTATCTTGCAAGATACATGATTTTATAATTGTCATGCAAGATATCCGATAGTCATCAATGCATTTCAAGGGTAACATATAAACATTTGCACTACCTTCTTGTGTACATTTGCATCTCATTCTTCAAATTATGCAACTCCATTGCTATCTCCTTCTCATTGTACTAGTCATAGAGCTTGTTCTCGCACTTTCTCGACCACATAAGCTACAGTTGTCTTTTCTTACATAAATTTTCAACACAAACTCCATTCCCTAAACCTTTGGTGGCATGTACCTGTCAAGCCACGATCCATGATCCAAGAGCAAGGAGGCTTAACTCAAGAGCAGAACAAGAAATATGAATAAGACGAAACATGAGGCAATGAGCAAGATAAGAACAAAACAAGAATGATCATAGAATGACTGGTGTTAATAATAACTGATTATACAATAATTAGGTCGAAGCTTTTATCCTCACAACTCTAAGAGCTAATCTAAGCATGAGCTAAAAATATGCTCCAAAAGCTAATCTAGTCATGAGCTAAAAATAATGTTCCTTATCCTTATAGGTATATCTTGTATCCCGTATCCTATATCTGCATCGGGTCGTGATAGCATATCCTATAGGCATATCGTGTATCCCGTATCATGTATCATGTATCTTATATCGGGTCGTGACAGCACCTCCTCCCTAAGGATGAATACCACGAGTTCTAAGACCTGGTTTAGCAGGATAACATCGATCAAAGGCAGCAACCTTGAAAGAAGCATGGAGTAAATTAGATGCAGATTCCTAAGTGCAATCGATAGGCAAATAACCTTTCCAATTTACTAAGTATTGAAGTTGGCGGCGATGAAGACGAGATCAAGGATGGTTGCAACTTCGTACTCATGTTCATCGTCAATGACCATTATGATAGGAGGGGGAGGAGAAGAAGCACAACCAGGAAGAGAAGAAGGATGATATGGTTCCAACAAAGAGGTGTGAAACACAGGATGAAGTTTCACAGTAAATGGTAGCTCTAGTTGAAAAACTACAAGATTGACCTCAGCCGCAATCTTGTAAAAGCTTAATCGTTAAAAAATCCAACTTAGAAGAAGGCATGTTGGTGCAAATATGCTGACGAAGAAGCCACACGAAATCACCAATCTTGTATGCAAGTGCCGGCTGACAATGAGCATCAGTATGATGCTTGTACTGTTTCTGTGCCTGCTGAAGATAAACTCAGAGATTATCATATACCTGATGAAGATGCTGGAGATGATCTTGTATTGCAGGAGCGGAAGAAGGAGAAGCATGAGGAGCAAAGTCAAAAACGTGGATGGTAGCCTATAAGAGTGAAGAAGCCTGTAGATGCGTGAACGGAGTTGTTGTAACCAAACTCCGCCATAGGAAGAAGGTCCAACCAATTGTCTTGTTGGTAATTGATGAAGCAGCAAAGATATTGCTCTAAGGTCTGAATTATGTGTTTTGACTACCCATCAGTTGCGAATGATATCCTAAAGAAAAATCCGCTTTAACTTGTAGACTTTGGAGAAGCTCTTGCCAAAATCTGGACATGAATTGTGGGCCTCGATCATAAAAAAATGCTCTTAGGAACCCATGATGTCGGAAACACTTTGCGGATCACCAACTCAGCAGTTGTTTGGATGTAGCCATCTTGTTACATAGTAAGAAATGAACATGTTGGTGAAACGATTAACCACCACAGAAACTGCATCAAATCCATGAGAAGGAGGAAGATCTGTGAGGAAATCCATAATGGATCTCCAAGAAGCAAAGGGAACATGAAAGGACGAACGAAGACCAGAGGGCACGTGGCGAGGCATCTTCGACCTATTGTAGGTGTCACAACTCCGTACAAACTTTCCACAAACTTCACAACCCAGGCCACCAATAGTTGCGAGTCACCAACTTAATTGTCCTTGGCCACACCAAAATGTCTTGTAGCTAGGTATTATGACAATCCTGTACACATGAGTCATATAAACACCAACATGAATGTATAGGAGACCTTCCCGGTACAGGAGTCCGTCCTATATGACAAACAACTTGTAGTTTATATGGGAACTGGAGGAAGAGGAGCTTGCGATGTTAGGATTAATGTGTGAGAACACATTTTTGCTAAGTCGTTTATAATTAATTGCAAATGGATGTCTTGTAGAAGTGTTGAATTTGTTGGAGCCTGATGAAACTTGTAGTGCCGCAAGCTGAAAATTGAACAGGACCCAAAACACTTGCTTTTAACAGTCATTTGCAAGATCGCCCGAGGTCAGTGCAAGGTAAGAGTGCCTAGACAATGCATTTGCTTTGCGATTCCAAAAACCATGCCTGTAGATGAGACAAAATAGGAATTCCACCCACCTAGCCTGTCACTGATTAAGAACTTGAAGCCGTTTGAAAAACTCCAGGTTCTTGTGATCCGTAAGAACTTGTACAGGATGTGCAACACTTTTTAAAAAGTGCTGCCACTCTTCGAACGGTCTTTGAGTTCTTTGTCATGAATCTCGTCATTGATCTCCACCAAAAGGAACTTACGAGAGTGAAAGGCTATAGGATAGAGTAACTTATTTTCTCTAACTTGTGATAGGATAGAACCTATTGCAAAGTCCGAAGCCTCTATTTCAACGAAGAAGGGACGAGAAGGATCATGATGTGCTAAAATAGAGCTGTCGTGAAGGCGTTTTGAGTGCTGTGAATGCATGTTCCGCCTTATCGGACTAAGAGAAATCCCATGTGCGCTTGGTGAGTTCCGTGAGTGAAAGTACACACTTGGAGAAGTCGTGTATGAATCACCTGGTAGAAGTTTGCAAAACATTGTACGTCTCATACAGACTTGGGCCTCTCCCATTCCATGATAGTCTTCACCTTGTGCATGTCCGTGGAAACGCCAACAAGAGAGACGATGTAGCCCAAAAACTCCACAGTATCCTAGTCGAAAAAACACTTCTTCAAACTTCGCATAGAAGCCATGCTCATGAAGCTTCTGTAGAACTAGTCATACATGCTTTGTCATGTGCCACCTGGTCCTTAGAGAAAATTAAAATATCATTAAGATAAATCACCACAAATTGGTCCAAAGAAGTCACAAAAGATGTTATTCACCATGTGTTAGAACATGGCTGGGGCATTTGTAAGTTTGAAAAGCATCACCGTGTATTCGAAATGTTCATACCTTGTATGAAAAGCAGTCTTCTACTCATTGCCTGAACGAATCCATACAAGATTGTAGGCCCCTCGTAAGTCGATCTTTGTGAATACCTTTGCTTGTAGCTGATCGAGAAGTTCCGGGATCAATGTCAATGGGTACCGGTTCCGGATGATAACTTGATTCAAACTTATGTAGTCCACAATCAAACACAAACTCCCATCTTTCTTCTTGATAAAGAAGATAGGTGCTCCTACAGGGGACTTTGAGTGACGAATGAAGCCAGATGCCAAATTGTCCTTAATGTACTGGCGAAGAACCTCCAATTCTGTAAGTGAAAGGGCATAAATTGGTCCAAATGATGGAGTCTTCCCTTCCGTAAGATCGATAGGACAGTCGTAGGACCTATGAATAGGAAGAACTGCAGCCTTGTGCTTATCAAAAACATCTTGGAAGGAGTGATACTTGGATGGTAAGGAAGAAGTAGGAGGAGAAAATGATTGAAAAACAAGAAGTAAATATAGGAGAGGTAAAAGAGGACGTAGGAGTTACTTGAAAAGCAAAGAGATAAAAAGAAGTAGGATTAGTGGCAAGTTCATGCATAGTAATGGTAAGAACTTGGAGAGGAAAAGAAGGGAGCTGTGAATAAAAAAGAGGAAGGATCTTAGGGGATGGAACAAAAACAGAGTAATGACAAGAGACAGAATTGGGGAAAAGCTGTGCTAATGTTGACAAGTGTATAAAATTGGAAGAATCCTATACATAAGTCTGTGAATGCACAGGAGTGAGGAGAGCATGCAAATGTGCTGATGAACTGACAAGAGGTGGATCTTATTGAGAAGGAGCCTTCAACACTGATATAAGATTGGAAGAACTCTATACAGAAATCCGTGAACTTACAGGAGTGGAGAGAGGGAATTGACATGAGATGAATCCTGTCAAGGAGGAATCTTCAACACTGATACAGGAACATGCACAGTCAATCCTGTAACTTGTGCTACCTCAAACACTAAGGTCATATCCTGCACGTGGGAAGGTACAAAATTAATCCCAGTTGCCAGAGAAAAAAACATGAGCGTCCTGGACCTCCAGTCGATCTGAGAATTTGCAACCACGAACCATGGCATGCTCAAAACGATGGGAGTCGTCTAAGTCTTGATCAAGTTGAAAGAAAATCGAACAATTGAATGCGCCATGAGTGCAAAAAAGAGGTGTGGTAACATGGATAACTGTGCTAGAAGCAATCAGACGACAATCTGCAATCTTTACAGGAATTGCACGCTTCAACTTCACCACCGGAATGTCATGCTGAATTGCAAAAGTGTCATTCATAAAGCATGCATTTGCACAAGTGTTTAACAGGGCAAACTCCTTGAGCTCTTGATTATTGAGGCAAATGTGTACAAGAAACTTGAATGATGGAATCGTGTGAGTAGCACCAATGGAGCTTGCACCTACGTTCAACTTTGCGGCTCCTAGACTAAGTGGACATTGAAGTTTTCCGACTAAACTTCAGTTTCAACTTTATGTGTCTTGAACTTCCTGGCTTTAATAGAAGATTCTACCACCTTGTATCCTGCTTCACCACAATACAAGCATAAGTTCTTACTGCAACAACGTTGCTTCTCAGCAGCTGAAATTAGGCCACGCTTATATTTGTCAACTTCCATAGGAACTACTCCAAAAGGTGTCGTAGAACATGTGCTACAACTATAGGATTGGTTTGCAGGAACTGTTGACGAGATTTTTCCTAACGACGCTCGAACAAACGGTTGTCACAGCGAACAGCCTATTGCATGATCTCCGCTATGGTTTGGGCATCCGGTAACGTAAGGAGAAGGCCCTTCACGTCATCTCTCAACTCAAAACGGAAGTGTTCGATCAATGCAATCTCGTCCTATGGAATGTTCGTGCAAAGTTGCTAAAATTCGGATGTATAAACAGAAGCTGGTCGAGATCCTTATGTGAGCTTTCATAACTTCATGCATGCGTAACGGTACTTATCAGGATCTCCAAAGCAAGCTTCAAAGGCAGCCACAAAACCTTCAAAGTCTTCCATCAATGGGTCGTCACGCTCCAGCAAAGGGGCAACCCAAGCCTGTGGGGATCCAACTAATAAGGATACTAAAAGGCCAACTTTTTGTGCATCAATCGAGTAGCAACATGGTTTCATGCGGATCAAAAGCCTAATCTGATTCAGGAAACCTTGAAAATCAACGCGATTACCACTAAACTTGTGCAACAGCCTTGGAAGATGCATCAGCAGTTGCATACGCCGCATTGGTGGAACCTTGTAAATCTGTGACCACTTGGTGCAAAGTGGTCAACTCATGAAGCAACATTTGGTGCTCGCGTTGAAATTGCTCAAAATCTGCCATGATCCATGAAAGAAAGGAAAAAAACAAGAGAGAAAAGCTAAAGAAAAAAAAGTAACTGAAAATCGGGGAGTTATGAAATCAGTTATTATTAAATTATCAAGCCATGATCCATGATTCAAGATCAAGAGGCTTGACTTAAGAGCAGGACAAGAACTAGAAACAAGACGAGAATAGAAGGCAAGGAGCAAGACAAGAACAAGACAAAAATGATTATTGAATGACTGGGTTGATAGTAACTGATTGTATAATAATTAAGTTAGAGCTTTTATACTCACAACTCCAAGAGTTAATCTAGGCATGAGCTAAAAATATATTCTAAAAACTAATCTAGTCATGAGTTAAAAATAATGTCCCTTATCCTATAAGCATATCCTGTAGGTATATATTATAGGCATCCTTATCCCATATCCTGTATGGTATTCTACTTTCTAATGCTAAGTAATGTCCTAGCCACATTATGTAGTTATAATCTGTTATGGCTTAATTATGTAATCAACACATTAACGGGTTTGTTAAGACCAAGGAAATCATTCATGGAAAACCTTATTTTGGGTAATGGGAGAACTTCCTATACACCATAGAAGTGACTTCTATGTAATTATAGATGATAAAAGGAAATTAATCAAAGTAAAAGTTATTATTACATTTTATAAATAAATATTTTTCATATATTTATTTTGTTTTCAAGAAGTAAATGATAGATTTGTGGATCTAAAAATCTTGCCGTCGCACCGGTGTAGATGGCCAGATGTAAAAAAATTATGTCATACATATTCCTTTTACATTGCTAATGAATTTTTGGTTTTAAGAAATTATTTTTTTAACATTACAATGCTGGAATGAGCAAAACACTCTTTTAAGATGGCCATTAAACACTACTAATATAAGTTTAAAATCAATATAAGGATTTTGGAGAGAGGTTAAGGAGGTATTCATTTTATTACTTTCTTTGAATAATTCTCATCTATATATTGAAAGATAGTTTGGAAACATTTTACTAAAAAAAAAATGATAAAATTTATTAATTTAAAAACATGATAAAACATTACGTATGTAATATGCTTTGTTAATCAAGAAATAAGTATACTTTAAAATTAGGAATAAGAAAATCCTTAAATATAAACCTAAATATCATGATTTTTATAATATTAGTTCAAAAATGGGTTTTTATTTAGGTTTTATCGAATGATAAAATAGTTAAGCACAAAAGATAAGAATTGTTTATGATTTAAAATAGTTAAACACAAAAGATGAGGAAATATGATTCACAATAATTAAAAATAAAAGATGAGGAAATATTTATGATTTAAAATAGTTAAGCACAAAAGATGAAAAAATATTTATGATTTAAAATAGTTAATCAAAAGATGAGGAAATTGTATTAATCAGTAATGTATAAGGTAGAAGTGTCTATGAACAATCGTGAAAAACATGCGGATGCAAACACTAACGTATAATTTTTATTCAAAATGATAAACCTTATATAACTGTGAAAAAGGTAAACGTAAGAAGATATATAAATAAATAAAAAGTGGTTCAACACAATTCGATAATGTTTATATATAACACTATTCTATTCGTATATAATGTTTAAAAAGACATTTACAAAATTAATAATTACCATTTTCTATATCATGAATCTGTAGTTAGAAAATGCTATAAAAATGTTTAATTATTAATTTATTTTAATTATTAATTTATAGCATTTTTTGACTATGGTTCAAACACCACACAACTGTTAAAACTATATTTACATTCTATTAAATAATAACTTTAATCAATTAAGCACAAAGGATTTTTTGAAATAATGAGGTAATGGTGTAAATAAAAGAGTTAGAAAAAACACAAGGATATCCCAATTGTTCATTCCACACATCTCATAAGTGAATTAAGAATTTTTACACATAATTATTATTTAAAATAATTAATGAAAGATTATATAAAGGGAATATCATCATTTAAAATAATTAATGAAAGATTATATGAAGGGAATATCATCAATTAATATAGTAGGCACGATTATACTATTAAATTGATAATATGATACTACAACACAGAGGCATTGAGCCAAGTGGAAAACATATTAATAGCAAGTAACATATTTATTAATTCATGTGTATATAATGCATTATGGAGTGTGCCATTGTGGTGTTCATTCACAATCAGAAAAGAAATCAAACAAGAATGTATTAGTTAAAGTTTTAATAACTCTCTTAAATTCAATAGTAAACCAAACAAATTAATAAATATTAAAGATATTCGTCTTTTGTCTTTGTTTATTGTTTATTGATAGTATGGACATTAAATAATTAATAATAATAATAATAACAACAACAACGAACATTCAATTTGAGAGTTTAACTTTATTATTATTTTTTTGCTTTATTTCTTATTGATTTAAAAAAGAAATCTGAGAGAGTTGTGCATACATGTCAAGTATCTCTCACACACGCACGCACGCGCGCACACACACACACACTCACAGATAAAGAAATAGAACAACTTACAGTGAGAGGTTGCAAATTCGGACTTAAGATCTTGCCAAATGATGGCGAAGCACTGGCTTGCCCCGTGATAAGCACTTCCTAAGCTATTAAAATCTGGCACTAAGCAATATACTGTGCTCATTTTCCTACGTCTAGTTTGATATATCGACTTTTTATAAGCCACCAGCGCGCGCGGGTGTGCATATTGTGTATGGAGTGTTTGTAAATTTGGCAGGTGCACCTGTCAAATGTGTGTGATCATGCGTGTGCGTGTGCGTGTGTGTGTGTGTGTGTGTGTGAGAGTGAGAGAGAGAGAGAGAACATTTCTATAACATTTCGATTGTTAAACGTTCAAGAAAATAAATAATTTTTAATTTTTATTATTATCTTCTAATTGAATTCAAGAAATAAGTTATAGAATAGTTGATAGAAAATTTTTTAATTTTGTGAAAATAGTTCAAAAATTATTATAACGTAATCTTTTCAATAATATAAGTAAATGAAGTTTTAAATACTACCATATTAAATAAAATTTAGCATATGCTTATACCTAATCTCTAGAACCATGTATTTAAAGTTCTAGTAATTATAAAATTAAAAGATAATTATTTTAACTTAACTAAAGTATAATGCGTTTTTAATATGGTTGGGACATTGATGCAAATTTTAAAAATAATTAATTTAAAAAGAAAAAATATATAAAAGAAAACACTAGTAGCAGTATTGATAAATACAAGCCTCTTATCTGGAGGTCCCATGGAATCCCATTGCCACCAAAAAAGTGATGAATATATGGACACTTTGTTTTTAGTAATTAAATTCCCAATAACGTTTTAAATTTATAATCACTATTATTAATATGGTATATTGAATAAGTAACCATATATATCTTATCTTTATTTAACATACTGAAATGCCATGGAAAATCAAATTAAAAATTCTATGATTTAATGTTAAATAAAAAAGGTATATTAATATTAAATAACACATGCTTCATTGAAATATTAAAACACCTTGAAACAGCATAAATACATTAATTTTATAGATGTGAAATATACTTTTTAACACTAACATATTTAGTCTACAGTGGAAAAATAAATTTAAAAAATTTCTATGATTTGACATTTGAATGTTCGACTTTTCACATCGTTAGGTCATTCATAAAGTTTTATATGTACACGTACGTTTATATATACGTCATTAACAACACATGCTTATCTATGGTATTTAAATTATAATGTAAATAATAACTACCGAAAAAGATTTAACATTTGAAGTGGAGTTTCACCATTTTACCCTGTTCATAAACAATCAACAGTTTAAATATATTATATACATCATGCATTATATATACATTATAATGTACATTAAACTAAAATTTAAAATGTATTTGGGAACATATCGTCTAGTTTCATATGTAACACATACGTTAATATCTGTATGTACGTATATTTAAATCAGAAATCAATAATAATAATTATAAGAAAAAAAATAACATTTGAATGTTTCCAATCAATAAACAAATCAGCAATTTTGTATATGGTGGATAATATAGAGTTATAAACAATGTGCTGAACCGTCTCTGTAAGATTGTTATTTCTTGATGATAAGCACCCACAGGGCTGAATTCTGGAATACATAGCATATGGGCAGTGCTTTTCTGTGTACAGATTGATTAAACAATGGATTCTTTCATGATAATTCACCATCGGTGATGGATTTCAAGCAGCAGATTTCTCATAGACGAGCACATCTAGCTATTATCGGAGTGTTCCTGGTCTGCATTGTGTTTTGTATATCAAGGATTAGGCTCTCCTCCGTCTTCTTCCACCGGTCTTCAACACGAAGAATCCTCTTCTGCAGTCATCTCGCTAAGCAATCCGCTCAATTTAAGCCCCCGGTTGATCTCCGGACGTCGGACAACGCTACCCACAATGTTTCGCCGACGGGTTCAATCTTGGACACTGCCCACAATGGTTCGAGGACCCAAACCTTCTCGGACTCTCAACATTCAATGTTTCAAGTGAAATTCTTACTATCCAAAGCTCAGACACTCAGAATTCTAGCGAAATTCTGACGACCCACAATGTTTCGAGTGAAGCTCATATCACCCAGAGTTCGGACTCTAAGTCGGACACTCCCATCTCTACCTTGGCCGGTAAGAATTCTAGTGAAGTTCTTACGACCCGCAATGTTTCTAGCGGAATTCTTTCCACCAAAGATCGGATTCATCAAAGAAACGAAGAGAGGTAATGTATTCTTGTCTGAGTCCACTGGATTCCTTAAAGAATTCATAGTTATAACTGTTCGTTTCTTTTAATACTTTGTTTTGTTGTTTCTGTTTGTATTTCTTTAAACTTCCTATATACATACATACATGTGTGTGCGTGTGTGTTGATATGTATATATTTTATATAGATACCGGAATGGAGGGTGAAAGTAGAAGATGAACTACGTAAAGCTAAGTTAGGTATTGATTTGGCAAGTCCAAAAAGTATGGAGTTGGATGCACAAGTCACTAAATCTGTATACATCAATGCATACAAGTTTACAAGTAAGTATATTCATTATCATTTTTTCATCGTCAGTCTTAGATAGTTCTTTAGTCCAGCGAATAGAAATAATATTAATAATTAAATTAAAAAAATTATTAAATTAATAATGACGGTTGTCATTAATTCTATTCTTATGTAATTATGATTTGTAATTCCGTTCGATTGTTATAGATATTGTCATTAACACTGTAATTTTGTAATTCAAAAATAATTACAATCTAAAATGCTCCCACACATGTGTATTATTGTATGATATTCATGATTAGTTAACCATGTGCTTGCGTAGTTTACATTTCAGATTTTATATACATATACGTATGTATGTGTATGTGTGTTTTATCATCTTAAATTGGGTATTATACAGGAGTTATGAACTAATGGAGAGAATGTTCAAAGTGTACATGTACAAGGAAGGGGAACCTAGACTAGTACACCGGGACCATTAACAGGAATATACTCATCGGAGGGTAATTTATACACGAGATGAACCAGAACACACACTTTGTTACGGACGACCCACAAGAAGCACACATGTTCTTCCTTCCGTACAGTACAGTACACATGCGAGCCGACTTGTACGTTCCGGACTCACACAGCATGCTCCTATTTCCACATATATCAAAAACTATGTCAACCTTATTGCCCTTAAGCACCCTTTTTGGAACCTTACGCGTGGTTCGGACCATTTCTTCGTCTCTTGCCATGACTGGGTACGTCCGTCTCTCTCTCTCTCTGAGTATGCATGCAAGATGCGCATATCAATGCACTTTTACGTTTCACACACACACACACATGCTTGTGTGTATCTTATATACATATGTATAAATGTATAGTGAGTTTATTCACGTACTGATGAAATTTAACGTATGCCTTTATACAATCTTTACCTCGTATATGATATATGCCTATATGCTCGCATGAGTGCCAATGTATACTCTCTCTACGCACACACACACATCACATATGTATCGGGTTCTGTGCATATAATGCATAAACCATTTGAGATCTACATTAGCGTTACACTGATTAAAGCCATATGTGTTTACTTTATATTCCTATCGTACTTTCTCTAGGGACATCTTTAAACATAGTATATTCACTTTAACAACTGAATATTCTATAGTTTCCTGTGTCCCTGCACTATAGAGTCGAACTGTAGTTGTTATATGTGTTATAGTCATATAAAATGCATATATATGTGTGTGTGTGTGTGTGTGTGTGTATCAAACATAAAGACGCTAGTTACATTATCAAGCACTTTAGAGCGGAGGCGACTGATTTTCTTGTGATTATATAGCTGCCTTTAGTCGATTCCTTATTTACATATCGAAATCAATCTATCTATCTATCTAGACACACACACACACATATACGTCTGGTGTTGTTATATTTAAATGCATAGATAAAAACTTTAATATAAAACTAATTTATACATATTTCTTGTATCTTATATACATGACATATACATATAGATGTACAATTTAAATTTCATGTGTATTTAGCATTGATTTAAGTGATCCGAGTATGATAAAAATACTTTTACACGTCTAACACAAACACAAACACGCGCGTGTGCGCACGCACGCATATACAATGTTTATATACGTTATATAAATAATATATAGCAAGTAGGTGACTCTAGTGGGAAAGTTTCCAACTATAGAGCTACTTTTATTCTGTTATTTTATCTTAACCAACTCATCTATGTGTATCCCGTGAAAGCATCAGTCTCTCTCTCTCTCTCTCTCTCTCTCTCTCTCACACACACACACACACCACACACCACACACACACACGAGGAGAGAGAGAGAGATTTTCTGTTGTCCTACTACTGTTTTGTACATACACATCTATAACAAATATATACATGCACATACACATAAAAACATGCAGATCATGAGTACTTTTTGAAGTATCACGAGCTTCAACTACAACATTTTGTTTGTTATTCATGTGTATTTCATTTGTATAACAATGTTTGTGCCGTATAATAGATATTAGATTGAATGTTACTACACACACACTCACACATGTACTTACTTCTAAACACACTTGTCTATGTATGCATATGTAGATAATATAATTAATAGGAAAACAAAGACGTGCATACACACACACTCATAAGCTAACCGGCACGTATGTGCAGGGTCCTGCAACAGCACGAGACCATCCAGAGCTACGTAAAAACGCAGTCAAAGTGGTATGCAATGCAGACCTAACAGAAGAATATGTACTCGACAAGGATGCCTCCTTGCCGGAGACATTACTACACGGGGTCAAACTCCCGGCACGACTGGGTGGACCTGGGCCGACGAAGCGGTCAATCCTCGCGTTCTTTGCCGGTCAACTGCACGGCAGAGTCCGACCAACCCTACTTGAACACTGGAAAGACAAAGACCCTGACATGAAGATATATGAAGTCATCCCCCGTGACGTGGCTAAACGTACAAGTTACATACAGCACATGAAAATGAGTAAATTCTGCATTTGTGCCATGGGTTATGAGGTAATAATTATATATAGATTCATATATTTGCATACGTATATATATGTGTGCACATGTGTGTGTGAGAGAGAGAATAAATTTATGAAAACTGAGTGGATTATTATGTAACCCACCAGAAAATACGGTATATATAATAGTAATTATATAGCTAATTACAGGTAAATAGTCCAAGAATAGTGGAGTCACTATACTATGACTGTGTCCCGGTGATAATTGCCGACAACTTTGTGTTACCGTTTAGTGACGTGTTAAACTGGGATTCTTTCTCGCTAACGGTGGCGGAAAAGGATATTCCGAGACTGAAGGATATTCTGCTAAGTGTGTCGGACGTGCGGTACGGAAGGATGCAGGGCAGGTTGAAGAAGGTACGGAAGCATTTTATGTGGCACGACAGTGGTGAGAGGTTTGATATATTTCATATGATATTGCATTCTGTGTGGACGAGGAGATTACAACAGCTTGATAGGATAACCAGTTTAGAGACGGAGGTTTAACAAGTTTTGCCATTATTACATCTTTAGTTTTTGTTTTTTATTACATATTTTTACTTTGTGTAAACAAAACTAGTTTTTGTGTTGTAAAATAAAGACTTATATCTCAATGTGCGTGTGCGTGTGCGTGTGCCCGCGCGTTCTTGTTTGTACATTATAAAATTTTCAAAAGAAATACACGAATTTATATTTTAAAAGAAATATATAGATTTACATATACGTACAATACACGTTACATATATTTAAAATTTACATACTAGTTTTCATAATCTAGCCCAATCACAGTTAATTAAATTAATTGTTTAAATGATTTTATATGCATTTAGAGAATATAAATTAAAAAGACTTTAATGCATTTGATCTGTATACATGATTTGTTATATGTAATTTTTTAAAATTCATGTTTTTCCTTGGTTTTTACTATTTACTAGCTAAATAAATCTTAATTAATCCCTACTAATGCAAAAGGGGGCTGAACTGTGAAAGCGTTCCGACTTTATGATTTATGACATTGGCTTTTACATTTTAAATTAAATTTAATATAAAATTATATTTAATTTAAATAGTATAAAAGAAAGTAATAATTATTAATGATATTCAATTTTGAACATATAGCAATTTAATAGAAATTAAAAAAAATATTTAACTAAACAATTAAATAAGTACGCTCATACATGGACTTAGAAACTAATAAAGTGTAAAATCTATTTAAAACACAAAAATGAAGCCTTTTTAAATTTGCATGTTCATTTATTTTTATTTTATTTTATTTATTATTAATTTTTTTTATTATTCTTTCACTTAAATCACGGACTCGCGACTAAATCATCGATTTTAAATAATCCTCTCACGTTCCCAAAAGTTATATTAAGTATTGCACAAAGTGTGACAATTTGAACTAATACATATATATATATACCATGGGTTGAGTTTCAATAAAAAGTTTTTTTTTAAAAATTTAATTTGATGTATTATTTTAGTGAAAGATATGTAAACAATAATGTTTCAGAGTAATTTGTTTCGATACTTTATTGTAAATAGAGACATCACATTTGAAATGTTTGACTTTTATGTGCTATTTTTATTCAAAATATTTACATATGTGACTGATACATAAAAAATGTGTAATCTTTATAATAATTATCTTTGGTACATTCTAACCATCGTGTCACATGATTAATTTGACTTTGTGTTTTTAACACAACAAAAAGTTCCCAAACTAAACATGTTTTGAAAAACTTTTCATTTAAGTTTAGCTATTCTTATATTTAATTATTTTATTGGAAATTTATTTTTAAATGGTAGAAAAATAATGTTTCAGATTTTCTTATGTTATAATCTAAGTTTAAAATTGAAGAATATATTTAAACCTTAAATCAATTTAAAAATAATTAAATTTAGTTTAATCTAAATTTTAGTTAAATTTATAACAATAGTTTATGTATTAAATATATAACTTAATTATTCATGTTAAAAAATAAAAAAAAAAGAATAATTATTTTGGTGTACTTTCTGTTCCCTTGAGTGAAATTATAAGCACATAGGAAATGAGTGAAGGTTAGTGAGATAGACAAAAATGTGGTTTGCACTTGTTTTGTTTTACATACTAGGAAGCTTTCCAGACACAGAGTCTACATTCTGCCGGTGCTTGTCAACCGATCCATGCTGGCCAGACGCACAAGTGTGGGCAGAGTTCAATGCATCCATTGGAGGCCGACTGGTCCGTGTGGTGCCGCCTGCTGCACCTTGCCATGACCCGCGGTACGATGCACAAGCCTGTAGCGAAGTACAAAAGGGTTGGGCGAGTTCCGAGTGGAGAATCGCACAGCCTGGAGCTATGCACCAAAGCCAGTGGGAAATGGGCATCGGAACGAACAGTAGCTGTCTCCTGTCTTCCGGCAGGGTAACACCCTGTTCGCAAGGCTCTATACCGATCTACGCAGTCAATGCAACCTTGCCAGTGCACGTCCGTCTGGCAGTAAAGTTCGCTTCATATCGCCATCTCCGCCTTGTCATCCGTAACACCGGCCATGACTTCCTGGGTCGCAGCACTGCAGGCGGTGCACTCAGCATCTGGACACACCACATGAGCAAGATCGTCTTCGACGACGCATTCGTACCACAAGCATGTCCTCGGTCAATGACTGAGGCCATCCCTGCTGTAACCGTCGGTGCTGGCGTGCAGTTTGAAGCGCTTTACCAGGCTGCTTCCGACAGGAAACGCGTTGTAGTTGGCGGTTATTGTCCGACTGTTGGTGCTGCAGGAGGTTTCGTTCAGGTAAATGCAGTTTGTTTTCTCGCTAGACAATATGATTCGGTGTATATTCAGGGTGGAGGTCATGGTCCATTGTCTGCATCCTTTGGCCTCGGTGCAGACAACATAGTAGAGGTGAAGGTGGTGACTGCCGATGGTAAGATCCTGGTAGCCAACCGGTGTCAGAACAAGGAACTCTTCTGGGCGATCCGTGGTGGAGGCGGTGGGACTTTTGGGTGGTGGTTTCAGCCACGCACCGAACACATCCAGATTTCGACAACCTTGTGTTCGCCCGATACACATTTACAGACAACTCTAGCTTCCAAGAGCTGAACGTGGTGCTTGCGGAGGCAGGATGGTCTGGTTCTTTCTTCATACTCCCTGGCGTCATCGAGATTGCTTACTTGACCTCCAGTAACACATCCGTGGCGGAGAAACTGCTCGCCTCACTCATGACCTATGTTCAGCAGCATTCCTCACGAGTTGGAGTCACTGGGGACTGCAGTCTTTCTCATCGTTCATGGATTGGCATCTCCATGCGCAATGTAATGGTCAACCTGGGTGCTTGCAGGGATCGAATGACACCTCATCACCAGTTAACAAGCCGATAGCAGGAGCCCAGCTATTGGAAGCTTCTCGCCTCATTCCGCGGCACTTAGCTCAAACTTCACCATCGCAGGTTGCCGATGCATTGAGGAAGATTACAGAGAAAAGTGTCTCGTATTTTTCGGTTGTCTCGTTGGTGGTCGTATCTCAATGTCACAGAACAATGCAGTGAACCCCGCGTGGAGGAATTCAACTTGGGTCGTTGTAATTTTACAGTATTGGAGCAGTGAAAATGCAACTATTGACCAGCAGCAAAATTATGCTACAACCGTCAGTAACACCAGTAAAATTCTGATTGATCTTACTCCTTGCTCGGCACCATATCTGAACCAGGCCGATTTCTATGAACCAGACTGGCAGCGGTCATTGTATGGTGAGAATTACCACCGGCTGCTTTCTATCAAACGGAAGGTGGATCCACAAGGTCTGTTGTGTGCCATCACTGTGTGGGCAGTGAGGAGTGGACCACGGATCTCAACTGCAAAAGCAATGAATTCAATGAGTTTGTCAGCATTTTATAACGCTTTCATATGTTAAATAATAATTAGTTTCTCTATGAGTTACATATTTGCCTTTTAAACACGAGAATGTGTAGTAAATAATAATAATAATAAAGAATTTTCTTATTTACTACAAATAAAATTGTTCACGAATTACATTAATATTTATATTTTATTAATGCTTTAATATTTATATTTTAAAATAGAGAAGTACATTTACATTATCATTTATGTTTAATTTAAAATTAAAAATTAATTAATTTATCTAATTAATTAATATAAAATAATATCAACTGTACACATTCACTTTCAAACCACGGCCGTTTTATCAATTTTTTGTTTGAGTTTCACCTTTTGTATATAAAGTTCAAACAATAATATTTATCCAACTGACTTCGTATCAGTTTCATTTTGTCACATCAGCTGATTTCTTTAATGCTACATAAGTAAAATTCTTAAATGCAAATTAACCTTAAATTAATTTAAAAACTATTACTCATGTCCAAATTGGTGGACTTAATTATTTAATAATAATGTATTAATTAATATATCTTTAACCCAATTGTTATTCTAACCAATGAGTTTATTTCTAAATTAAATTCTTAATCTAGTTGTTATATTTAACATAATAAATTTATTTCTAAGTATAATAAATTTATTTCTAAGTTAAATACTTAACATAGTTAACCTGGTGATTTATCTTTAAATTTTTTGTTATCTTTAACCTAATCAATTTATTTTTAAATTGGACCCTTAACCAATTATTATCTTTAATTTAATAAATTTATTTCTAATTTAAATCCTTAACCTTATTATTATACTTAATTTAATAAGTTTATTTATAAGTTGACCCTATATTTTAATTTAATAAGTTTATCTTTAAGACTACATAGTCAAGCATGATGCATGTTGATCTAACGACTTCGATAGTGCCATATGAATTTAAAATTTAAGATGGTCATAATTATTATCCTTAAAATAGTGAGTTTATCATTAAGTTGGTTTACATATTCTTATTTAATGACCTTTAACCTATTTATATAGTGATTTTACTTCTAAATTCAACTTTTAATTCATTATCTTTAATATAATGAATTTATCTTTGAATTAAACCCTTAACCTAACTATTATTTTTAAATAATTAATTTGGTGAATTTATCCTTAAAAGGCTTAATTATATAATGAATTTATTCATAAGATGAAACAAATTCTTAACATAATTAAGCTAAACCCTTAAACCACCTTAACTTTGTGAATTTAGGATAACCCTCAAATAAAATTTAAAATGTCTATAAATAAGATATTGATGGCATATGATTAGAATTTAGGACGATATATCGAATACGATTTATTGAACGAGTGTTAATGAACACATAAGTTTTAAGATGTCATTAAGTAAGATTTAAGATGACATAGATACATAATAAACTTATTATATAAAATATAAACAACTTTTGAATCAAGTTAACTTCAAAAGCTCAAGAATATGCTTTTTAAGGATTTTTAATTAGGGAAATGTTTTTCTTTAAAATTAGTTGTAACAAATTAGATATACTTTAGTCCTATGAGCTAGCTTATGTGGCACATATTTTTGAGTAAATATTGTATTTTTAACTTCACATTAATATTTATACTTTAGCATAACTTTATTTATGTTATGTACATTGCCTTTGCACTCAAATTATATATACAAAAAAAAAAAAACATTTACCTTTAAATTTATGTATAAATTTAAAGATATTTTGTTTTACTTAGTTTACAATTGACCCTTAAATGGATTTAAGGTTTAGGCTCATAATAATAATAATATATCTTTTTCAAATATATTATAGGATCTAGGTATCAAACATTAATTAATAATATATTATAAACTTATATATTTACTATAATACACATAATATAATACAGATTTATATATTTATTAATAAATATTTATATTTTATAAATATAATAATAAAGTCTCGTGACAATTGTGGGAGATACGTTATTTAAAATCGTACCATTGTAAGTATTCTTTAAATAATTGCTTTTAATTCTACAATAAAGAAAATTAAGCAGCATGCCATATACATTGTTTGTTAACATAGCCTTGGACTAACAATGCGGAATATATATTAATATATAAAGATTATTGAAGTTTGTACATATATATGCTTTTCATATATATATATATACACAACGGTGTATGCATATTGAGCTAGAGTGATAATTTTTCTTTGACATAATAGTTAATTTCTTAAGGAGGATTAACCACACCGTAAATATTTCTAAGAATATAGTATGGTTAATCTCCTTGTAAATTTAAATATAAAATTTTAATTTTGATTTTAAATACATGTCCCAATGTATTATATTTAACTTAAATACATTAAGTATTAGTGCGAATTAACACCCGTAATATCGAAAATTATGTTAAGGAAAAGATTAATGCAAATATGGAAATACTTAAGTGACACATTTTAAAGGTTTTTTTAAAAGGTTGGTACTGTAAGATCCACGTGTACGGCTGCATGTGCACATACTATTATTAGCGTAGTGGATTTTGATAGCCGTCGGATTGGATTCAATCTGGACCACTCGCTCTTGTATATAAGTTAGGGTTTCTGAACTAATGGATATACACATTTCTATATTCCGAGCTCTCACATTGGTGGAGGTGAGGGGCACCTCTAATTGTCCCTACGGAGTGCTCGGATTTGTGTCTTTTTTCTCTGTCTTCTTAGGTCTAGCTTTTCCATTGTCTAGATCTATTCCTTTCTTGTGGATTTTGTCTCTTCTTCATCCATGAATCCACAACAGGCAAATCCCTTGTCTGTGGAGCAGTTACTCATGCAGTTGTTGGATGCCATGCGTGTGCAATTGAACAATCATTCTCAGTTGATGGCAGCATTCACAGGCCAGGGTACTCCTCCTACTCATGTTGCAAACCCCCGTGTCCGACCGGATTTCTTTCGCGGAAATCCTGGAGATGATGTGTACCATTGGTTTGACCACTTCATTGTGGTTGCCACATATCATTCGTGGGACGGTGCTCAGTGTTTGCGCGAGTTTCCTACTTGTCTTCAAGGGACGGCGTTGCAGTGGTACAATGGTCTGGACGTTGCAACTCGTGGATTGGAATATTCTTCCAGAGATCTTCAAACGTGCATTTGGGCATGCGGACGACTGTGATGATGCTTTTCAGCAGTTGCATCGTATTCGTCAGGAGCCATCTGAGTCGGTGATGCAGTTTGGTGTTCGCTTTCGAAGCCTTTTGCTGCGTGCAGAACCTAACATGTCGGAACGCATCAAGTTAGGTATGTTGTGGCCAGCACTTCGTCAAGACCTTGTGGGGCTTGTGCATGCACTAGCTCCAGTGACTCTTGACGATGCTTTGAGGCTGGCACAACGATATGAGTCGTCACCTCTCCCACTTGTGCCTTCACGTGCTCTTGTTCCACTCCATGTTGGGGATGGACCTGCTCCGATGGAGGTTGAGGCTGTTGCCGCTCGTGTACCAGCACAAGGTGGGGCCCGTGGACGAGGACGTGGACGTGCAGTTCGTTGTTGGGCATGTGATGAGGTTGGACACACGTATCGGCGCTGTCAACGGTTTCCCGATTGGCGTCCCCCATTTCCAGGATGGAGGCCATGGCGTCAACAACGTCCGGTTGGTGCTGCTGCAGTGGAAGGTTGTGATGCGGTGGATCTTCCGGGAAACGACGAATCGCACGAGTAGAGGAGGGTCCTCGTGCGAATAAATTAGTGACCCCTCCATCTTTCTTTCGGGAGTATCATCAAGGGGTTCACTCGGCACCAAATCATCCGGTTTTCACTTTTCAAGCTCGTTTCAATCGCACACCTCGTCCTGTTTTCCTTTCAGTGTTGGTGGATACAGGTTCAAGTTTGTCCTCTGTTTCTCAATCTGTTGCTACACGTTGCAGCCTTCATTTGCGTCGTGCGGTAGAACCAGTCTTCATTCTGTACGGCAACGGACATACTCATGCTTGTTCGCGGGATGAAGTGGACATTGTTGTTCGTGTGGATGATTGTGAGCTCGAGCTTCAATCTTTGCGGGTGGTGCCGAGTCAAGCTTTTCACCTTATTCTTGGTATGGATTGGTTAACTCGCAATCATGCCAAGTGTGACTTTGAAAAGTCTCCCCCTTGTTTGACTCTCCCTCGTCTTTCTTCCATTCCTCTTACTTCTATTCCACTTCGTCCATCTGCTTCCACCTCTGCTTCCATCACTTTTGTCTCACCCTATTTCCAACCATTTTCCCTTCATGCTCTTCCTTTCTTCTTTGGATCCATCAGATGATCGTCGTGCTGTAGTTGTTGATCAACTCAAGAAGGAGTATGCTGATCTTTTCAACTTCGACTTGTCATCTGGGGCCAAGATTGCGACACGCCACCCTATTCCAACTGGAGAAGCTAGGCCAATCAAGGTACCTGTTCGGCGTCGATCACCAAAGGAGCTCAAGATCTTACGAGCGAATGTCAAAGAGATGTTGGAGAAGGGTGTTATCCGGAAGTCTCGAAGTCCTTGGGCGTGCGAACCTCACCTTGTGACGAAGCCTGATGGGAGCGTTCGATTCTGCATTGATTATCGCCCGTTAAATGAGGTAACCGTCTCAGATGTGTACCCACTTCCTCATACTGCAGACCTTTTGGATCGACTGGGGCGGAGCCGTTGGTTCACCAAGTTAGATCTCGCATCTGGATATTGGCAAGTTCCGATGGCTGACATGGACATTCCCAAGACTGCTTTTCGAACACCATTTGGCCTGTACGAGTTCCTGGTGATGCCTTTCGGTTTGAGCAATGCTCCAGCAACTTTCCAGCGTATGATGGATGAGGTTCTTTGCGACATGCCGGAGGTGACTGCCGATTTCATCGATGATGTTTTGATCCATTCGGATGGAACGTGGGAGGAGCATGTCGGTGATGTACGTAAGGTTTTGGATCGACTGCGGGAAGTTGGTTTGAAGTTGAAGCCATCTAAGTGTGTTTGGATCAAAGGACACCACTTATCTGGGTTATCGCATTTCACGTGAAGGTTTGCAAGTCGATCCTGACAAACTAGTTGCAGTTTTGAAGTTCCCTACGCCAAAGTGTGTGAATGATGTGCAACGCTTTCTTGGCAAGGTACAATATCTGGGTCGTTTTGTGGATCATCTTTCAGATCGTACTGCACCGTTGCGCGCGTTGTTGAAATCGTCAATGACTTCTTTTGTTTGGTCTAAGGATTGCAAGCAGGCATTTGCAGATCTCAAAGAGTTGTTGACGACTCCTCCAGTTTTGGCGTACCCGGATTACACTCGTCCTTTCATCTTGCGTGTAGATGCTTCTGACATCGGCCTCGGGGGTATTGATGCAGGAGAGTACAAGTGTTCCTGGCCAACGACATCCCATTGCGTACATCAGCCGTACATTGCAGCCAGCAGAGGTGAATTACTCCACAACTGAAAAGGAGTGTCTAGCAGCAGTTTGGGGTTTTGAGAAGCTCCATGCCTACTTGCATGGTTCGCGGACGTTGTTGGAAGGATCATGCAGCAGTCACTTCGTTGTTGAAGCGAAGAATTTGATTGGGCGTACTGCTCGGTGGGCCTTGAAACTTCAAATTTACGACTTTGAAGTTGTTCATCGTCCAGGGAGTTCCATGGCTGATGCTGATGCTCTTTCTCGGGCTCCTCTTCCACCTTCTCTCTCTTCTGTTGCCCCAGAGGAACCAGTTGTTCCAGCTTCAGTGGACTTTTTGGATGAAGATTCCGTACCATCAGCAGTTGCTGTGCTTGACGTTCAGTGTCCAGAATGCAGAGTTAGATTTGCCGTCTTTGGATGAGGTTCGGGAAGCTCAAAAGGTTGAGCCGTGGATTCGAAGGCTTCGTGATGGGTTTGAGAATCCTGCATCACTTGCTGATGACTTGCCTTTCAGGCATTTACATTCACAGTATCGCCTTCAGGATGACCTTCTTTATTTTGTGGGGACTGATCCAGATGATCCTTTGCGGTTGGTGGTGCCTTCAATCTTCATTCCACGCTTCCTCCATGCTTACCATGACTCTCCTATTCTTGGCGGGCACATGGGACATCGTCGGGTGATGGAGAAGCTGCGCAGATCTTTCTATTGGCCGGAGTTGCGAGGAGATGTGATTCGGTATGTGCGTAGTTGTGTGTGGTGCCAAGCTCGCAATACTCCCCCATGTGCTTCGGAAGGACGGTTGGAGTCAATTGCAGTTTCTCGTCCGTTTGAATTGGTGGCATTTGATTTGATGGGACCTTTTCCGCGGTCAACTGCTGGTAACGAGTACGTTATTATTGCTTCTGATTACCTAACTCGTTGGGTAGAAGTTGGTGCTCTTGCTAGTGCGACTGCTTCTGCTGTTGGTCAGTTTCTCCTGAATCGGGTCGTGTTTCAGCATTCTTGTCCGGAGCGAATTCTCTCGGATAATGGTCCCGCATTTATGGCTGAGGCATTTCATGTTTTGACATCTCGATTAGGGATACGCCACACTTTCACAAGTGCTTATCATCCTCAGACAGATGGTTTAGTGGAACGGCTTGTTAGAACCTTCAAGGGGATGATCGCAAAGTATGTGAACTTTCAACATTCAGATTGGGATGGTTATCTGCCGTCTCTCCGATATGCTTATGTCACTGGAGTTCAAAGTTCCATTGGTACTTCTCCATATAAGCTTTTGTATGGTCATGACCCGGTGTTGCCAACGGAGTTGGGTTTGCCGTCTCGGTTACCGCGAGCTGCTGATGCTAGGTCGTGGGATCGGTATCTGACGAGCATCCTTCCATTGGTTCGTGCGGAGTCAGCAGAACACTTGGGCCGCGTACAAGTAGGACAACAACAACGGTACAACTCGCATCATCGTCCTCCTGCGGAGTACAAGGTTGATGAACTGGTGTTGGTTCGTTTTCCCAAGCTTACGGTACGTGGTTTAGCTAAGAGTCTCCTTCCTCAATGGAAAGGACCGTATCGAGTGTTACGGCAAGTAGGGCCACAGGTTTATGAGGTTCGGCACGACATTCAACCCGATCCTCCGGAGATTGTACATGTACAACGGTTGAAGCATTTTGTGCAACGGGAACAAGTTGTGCCGCCTACAGATCCACCAGTGCCTCCTCCTGATGTTCCTCCAGATCCGGGCCCGTCTACAAGAGAACCCTAACCAACTTACACCCTTCCGAGAGGAGGGGATGATGTAAGATCCACGTGTACGGCTGCATGTGCACATACTATTATTAGCGTAGTGGATTTTGATAGCCGTCGGATTGGATTCAATCTGGACCACTCGCTCTTGTATATAAGTTAGGGTTTCTGAACTAATGGATATACACATTTCTATATTCGAGCTCTCACAGTATCTATATGAATTTTTAAATATATTTTTAAATTTATGTTATTTGGGTGCGATCTAACCCTTATACTTTCTCTCACTACAAAGAGTCAAAATCAAGTAGAATTAATTTAAGGTACTATGTTATAACTAGGTATATTCTCTTTTGCTTAAATTTCTCAGTTAGTTTAGTTAGTGAATATACTAAATTACCTATATAATTCAATAGGAAGTTACATGTGTATCTGAGTAAGACACACTAAACAAGGTAGTTAAACACAATGTTCTTATTAATTACTAGTTATTCAAGCACCATAAGAGAGAGAAGATATCAGAATTTATGAGTGTGACAATTTGATATATGTTGGATATATATATATATATATATATATATATATATATATATATATATATATTATGGCGGCCGTTTCGTCAAATTTTTTGAAGTTTCACCTTGTGAGTTGGCCTAAGTGGCACAAGTAATTATCTTATGTGGAAGTGAAAAATCCTATGAACCAGCTGATGTAACTGAAAAAAGTAGCATAAATCCAACTATCTTAGTTTCATCCTTTGATATGCTCTGAAACTCTTATTGTTTATGAGCATGTTGATATTGTTATAACTCAACCTTAATATGTTGTGCCTCAAATATACTTAATATATGCTTCACTGCACTCCAATGAGCTCTCTAGGATCTTAAGAAAATTTTCACACAAATCTAACAACAAATCTAATGTTTGTGCAAATTGCTAAATAAATAAGAGAACCAACAGCTTGCTTAAAAGGTCCATTGGAGTTGCTATAGGCCTATTGTCTTGCATATTAAACTTCTGCAAAATCTTATGAACATAATGGGCATGTGAAAGCTAAATAATACTAGCATCACAATCCCTATAAACTTGTATCTCAGATAAAGTGCCCCTAAAGGAGAAATCTCAAACTGAGACAAAATCAACTACTCAAATAATGGGATGAGTTAATATTTGTGGCAACCATAATATTATTATCCACATAAAAGCTAAAATGGGGCTATTCGCACTTGAACTTATCCTAATATTAAAGTCATTTTTAAGTGTTTTTTCTATTCGCACAAACACTTTATTTTAAGTACACTACTTACCTGTTTTTTAAGTTTTTTTCTTAAGTATTCCAAGTTCGCACATCTGTACTTAAAATTTGTACTTCCCTTAAATTTAAGTTTTTTAGACCAATTTTTAAGTGAAGGGGGGGGGTCATTTTAATTTTAAGAACTCACCTAAAAATATTTGAAAAAATATTCCAAAATGATTTTGATGAAATAGATTCGCGCCAAGTGTTGGCGCTCCCACAAAAAATTCCAGTAAATTGCAAGATTTGCAGGATTTTTTGTGAGGTTTGAGGACCATGTTCATGGTGGACGATGTAATAAAAGAAGAGTGGAGAATTTAGAAGAGAAGAGAACTTTTTGATAGGGTTTGTTGAATCACCGATGGCGCCCGGAAGATCACCGGCCTTGGATTGGGGGAACTTGTGGAGGCAGAGGAGGGCGAGCTAGCGCCCAGAGCTGGGCTTGGAGCGAGCATCAATCAGGCTGTGGATTTGAGTAATGCTAGAGCTGGGTGTGGACCAAGTGTGGAGCTCAGTGGTGCAGGTCGTGGATCTCAACACGGTGGAGCTAGAGGAGGCACGAAGCTCCCACAGCTTCAAGGACTCAGCTATTTTCAAAACTCGTAAGTTTTCATTCCTTTTAGGGTAGAGGTTGCTTGGAGTTTGAGTCGTTAGGTGTTTGTTAGATGTGGAGGACCATGAAGAGATGAGGAGCTCCCGATGAAGAGGAAAACCTCTCGAGGTGATGATAGTGGTGATTTGTGGATACCTCTGGGTTTGCAGCTGCTAGCAAAAAGAAGTCGAAGAAAAAACTGGAAATGGAGGACACAGCGTGCTGATTGACCTCATGAGGGAGGATTACTTAGCCAAGATCACTGGGAACAGGAGCAATGAAGAGGCTATGTTGAGTGGGAATCAGGGTGGATCTGCTGGCAAGAAAGATGAAGGAGGCTGGCGATCAAAAGATGTGTAAGCGTTGATGGCACATATGCTGAGTGACTACAGTGTGTTGGAGATTTTCAGCGGAAGACAGGAAACCTAGGCTACTTGCTGAATCCGGCTGAAGCAAGGCAACTCCTTCCTGGTTTGAACATGCGAGTGCTGCCTTAGGCCATGATGATGCGATGGGTGCTTTTCTTGGAAGGGATGCATCAACATCTCCCTCATTTCTTGCAGATTCAATATGTAGTTCAAGATAGGATGATCCTACGGAAGGAATGATGCTCTTGGAGATGCTTCTCAGGTGCTTGGAGCTCAGGAAAGAAGAAAGAAGAAGTTAAAGAAGGTAGAGCATACAATGAGTAGTCTGCTCAAGGAAGGGAATGCCTTGTCTACAGCTAGGAATGAGTTGAGTTTGGTGTGGCAGCAGGAGACCCTTGCATGCCAGCGAGAGATTTGCCAAGCTGAGAAAGAGAAGGCTTTTGCTACTACCAACCTTGCCGGGGCAATTGTGAACATCTCCATGGCCTTGCGCAACTTTTTAAATGGTGCAGCTGCTCCTTAATTTTCTAGCTGCTAGCGGATCTAGATTTTGCTTGTTTATTCGAGTCTACTTGTTTGCTGGTTTTTTTAAATATATTTTGGAAGTAATCAAAAATTTGATTCTTGCTATTTTTCAGGAAGAAACCGAGCCACCCCCCTTGGAGCCTTCATCACCTCTTCCTCAACAACCTAAACATGCAGTTGGAGAAACCGAGCTAACACAACTTCAGCCACCATCACCTGAGCCTCCAAGCCTCCAAGCTAAGCCCCGATCATGAGAAGATCCTTGAACAACCGAACAACAGTGATTGATGCGGTGACAAGGAACAAAATATGCCTCATCATTTTTCAGGTTTGATATTTGAGCACTTCAAAACTGCAATGTTTTACATACATATTTCTATGTTAGGTTTTGGTTCTTGTAGTTGAAGCTTTCACATTGATTGCTAACAACAAGAGCTTTGCTTTACCAACTTTACTTGGTGAAGATGATGATGAGACGGAGCTTTGCCGAGCTGTGGCTGCCAAGAGGTTTTGCATCGGGCTATGGTGGGTGAAGATGAGGAACCTCACAGCTTGGAGCAAGTTCTTCATGGAGTATTATGAGCCTGGACGGTGGAAGAGAAAGCTCTGGATGGAAAAGAAAACCTTCTTCTTGCTCTATGGTATGTTAGAGGAGGACATCCGCATGCAGGACACGACGTGGAGAGAGTAGTTCTTGTCGACGTTCACTTGGGAGTTACCTTGTACAAGCTGTTCAAGAACACAGACTACTCGGATCTTTCAGATAAGTTTGGAATTGGTGAATCTACTGCTCATGACATTGTTTGTGAGACTACTGCTGCGATCGTCAAGAGCCTGGGTACAAGATTTGATTCCCGGAGACAACGGAAGAAGTTCATGCTGTAGCTGCGTGCTTTCAGAGGGTGACAAGAACCTAGTTGCTCAATGTTGCGGGGGCAATAGATTGTACGCATTTTGAGATAATCCGTCCCGCTGGCCCAGACGGTGAGAGCTACTACAATAGAAAGCAGCGTTACTCCGTGATCATGCGAGTGTGTGATGCTCAGAAGAGGTTCTTAAGTGTGTATGCAGGCTGGCCAAGTGAATACTTTTTTTTTTTTACCAGGTTCTTATTTTTCTTTTTAATATTTTTTTTGTTTCTAGGGAGTGTGCATATATGAGAGTTTTTCGGAACTCTACTCTAAGAAACAAGATTGCAGCAAGACAGCTACTCACATCACCTCTTGATCAAGCCTTACCTGGTGGGAGATAAAGGTTACCTACTCCAGCAACATCTAATGATCCCTCACACAAGTAAGTGTTGTTTAATTTTTATTTACGTAAGCTGTAAAGCTGTCACATCTCCCCACCCAACGAGGGGTGAGTCTGAGTTCAACCTCCAAGCTCGGATTGTTATTGAGCAAGCATTTAGACTTCTGAAAATGAAGTTCAGATTCTAGATCAAAAACAAAAAATTCGTCCGAAGTACCTCTCGAACATCATCAAGAGTTGTTGCATCTTGCACAACTTCTTGATTGATGTTGGTGAAACCGATCTTTGGGCTGAGATACAAGCATGGAAAGAGGAGGTTAAAAAGCAGAGAGGCTTAAAACATATGTGGATTATGGTGATCATGTGCAGGCTGAGTGAGAGCCACTAGAAGACTTGCGGTGAGGGATGGAGGATGCTAGGGACATCCGGGAGAACCTCACTGACTTTCTTTGTTTGCGTTCTTATTGAATATTTCAAATACTCTCGGGAAATGAAAATTTGAATTTTAAGTTTTTTTATAAGTATGTGAATGTAAGTTGTTTAAGTACGTGATGTGTGAATGAACTTGTATTTTAGTTGAAAAATGTATGTTATAAAACTAGGGTATGTGGAATAGAAAACAGCTTAAATGTTTAAGTTTGCTCTTAAGTTCTATATGTGCGAACATGAAGTTCTTAAAATTTTAAGTGAGTAACTTTAAATTTTTAAGCTTAAATTCATGTGTGAATAGCCCCAATAGCAAAAGAATAGTTAGAGAATAAATAAATGTTAACATCATCTCCCAATTTTGTGAATCCAATTTGTTGAAGAAAAGCATCAACATGCTGATACCACATGAGGAGCTTGCTTAAGTCTGTATAAAGATTTTTTGAGCTAGCAAAGAAGATCTTTGTTGCGACATTGTTCAAATCCCTTAGGCTAAGAGATATACACTTCTTCCGTATAAAAAAGTTGTCTTTATGTCTAGTTGATGGACATGTAAGTTTCATAATGCAACAAGCCTAAGAATAATTCTGATATATGTAAGCTTTGGCAAATGTGAAAAAGTCTTTGTGAAATCTGCACTAACTATTGGTGAAAACCCCTTGGCAACAAACTTGGCATGATAATGAATAACTTGCCTTGGGCATTTAGCTTGGTTTAAAGATATAGCAAGCTTTTTTCATGTTGGTAATGGTACAAGTTCCCAAACTTGATTACATAATAATGATACTCCTCCTACATTATTGTTCGCCATTGAGCAGCTTTCAGTGAATTCATTACCTCTACAACAATCTTCGGCTCTATCAAAACCTTTTTCATAGATACAAAATATTTGGGTTGCCCTCTTGTGCCTCACAAGTTTGCTATGATACAAAGCTTACCCATCCATTGCAAGTAATTGCTTGAAAGGGGTGAGTGAGTATTTGTCTGATACTTGGTGATACTTTTTTGTATCCGAAAGATTTATAGTAGAAAATGTTGGTGGCTTAGCTTGGGAATCCACATTTCTCTTTAAAGAAACTATTAAGCTTTAACCCATCATCAAATAGTGTAAGTGCTTTCTCTTTTGGGTCTTGTTGCACATGTTGCACCTACAACTGTGCCCTAGAAAATAATTCTTCATCATATATTATTATTACTTAGGTAGGTAATGTTTGCCAATAAAGATGATTATAGAGAATTTGCTTATTGCACTTAACATTTTAACTAATAACAATAGATATAGTGGTCATATCATGTAGTTGATAAGCTTTATTGGTTATACAATATCTTACTATGATACATTGTATATTGCATGGTTCTAGTTTTCAAACCTGAGTGTGAAGAACTTGAGCATATGCCACACATCTAAAGACCCATAAACGTTTCAAGCTTGATTTTTTGTCAGTCCATAGCTTATACAGGACTTCCTTAGCAATTGATTGTGATGGAATTTAACTTTGAATATATATTGTTGTTTGATAGTTTCTTCTCAGAAACTATATCATGCATAAGTCTACACCTGGCACTCTCAACTAAAGTTATGTTCTTCCTTTTAGTAAACACCATTTTACTGTGGACTATTTGGTTCTCTAAACTGTTGTGAATGCCATGATCATTGTAAAAGTTAGAGAAACGTCTAGATATTATATTCACCTCCACGATCATTGTGGAGAATATGAATATATAGGCCTAGAAGATTTTCAACAGTATTTTTATAAGCTCTAAAGTGGTTTAAAACTTTTGATTTTGTTGACAATAACTTCACGACCACATATCGTGAATAATCATCGATAAATGTAAGAAAATATTTTTTCTATTAGTGAGTTTGTACATGTAATGGCCTGCACACATCAAAATGCATCACATGTAAAGACTTAGTGTAGTGCTTTGTGGCTCAAATAGCTATGGGAACGGTGTCCTCACATGCTTGCCTAATACACAAGCATCACAAAATTGAAGAGTACCAAATTGCTCTAGGTCTTTAAGGTTGTCATAGTTTTTACTATGACTTGACCCTTTACTTTGGGGTTTGACTGTTGTTACCTACTAAGTTGTGTGGCGAACCCTAGTTGTAGTGAGAAACAGCCCCGCTTAGTGCACTTAGGTGTTTAGGGGTAGTCAGCCGGCTGTCACTAGGTACCTCGAGAAACTCTAGGCGAAGGTAGTACTTACCCTCTAGAAAACTCTCCCCCAGTTTGACGTTACAAAAGATAGGTTTTCCGTTAAATATAGCTTGTCAAAAAGGGTTAGGAACACCCCTAGGGTTGCCCTAACCCCACGCCCTAATACCCCCCCCTAGGGTTAGGTTGGGTTAGGTTAGGACAACCACTTTCTCTAAGGGCTGGCATTTCCGTGCCAGCCCACTTACTCATTTAGGTAAATGGGGGGGGGGTTCGTCACATAAATAAGGTAGAGTATATGTAGTGAGGCTTCCTGGGTTCAAAAGAGAGCTCGTTAACCTCCTATTGGTGCAAGCTAAGCTTCTGTCATCAAGGTGCAACCCTCATTGTCCGCCCAAACTTCCACACGACAGGGGTACAACCCACCCTAGGGTTAGACTATCCTTATCATTGGCAGGATCTTGCCTTTGAGATAGGGGCACGTCACTTCCAAGGAGTTAGTCAGATTCCTTAGTCCGAAAACCTGCCCGGAAGCTCAAAGACATTGCCGAGTTCACGTTCTGCAGAACTAGTGGTTGAGGCCTTGCTCCGGCCGCCTCAACCACGCCAAGCTAGGAACGACACCTAAAGCTCGGCTAGTCCTTGTATCCTGATCCACAAGGTGAGTCTCGTTCGTGGGCTTAGTCAGTTAGGGTTTGAGTTCCTAAGGCTTGGGTTCCTAATACGGGTTATTTTACCAATTCCGTGGGGTTTCCAGAGAGGGGATTCCAGGGTTGGCACCTGGCAAGCTGCCTTTGTCGCACCAGGTAAAAACTCTGACAAAGGTGAGTTTGATCTTTTACACTACCTTAATTGCAGATGACCTAATCATTGGTGCCAAAGCTAAATATTTTCCATCGGTAGGGACTATACTGCTACAAGCACCTTCTTTCATAAACATTATTGATACATTTAACTTATAAAGACTAGCAAACCTCTAATCCAGTGCTACAATTTCTTTAGTGTGTTTGTATATAATAATAGCTCCTTCATCATCAAAAAAGAAGGTAAACCATTATTAACTAAAGCACTAATAGAGAGGATAACATATTTAAGATTCAGAACATAAAACATGTTCTAAATCATCTTTTTTAATCTAGAGCAAGATGTATTTCAACAACACCAATTTGAGTCCGAAAAGCAATATAGATCAGCCTAAAAGAGCTTTATAAGTAAAAAATGCAACACGTTTATTAGTTATGAGAAGTTGCTCCATTGCCAACAGACTACTTACTTGGTTGACTGCTCTCTTGAAACTCTCTTGCCATAAAAACTTGAGGCTGATTGAAGTTGGATTGTCTAAAAGTTGAACTTTTCTTTCTTCCCAAAGTCCTTTGGAAGTTTGATCACTCAATCTCTTACATAGTGTCCCACTCGCTTACAATAGTTACACTCACCTTTCTTTTCTTATGAGTAGTTATTGTTTTTAGCTATATTATTACTAGAAGCAATATTAATGCTCCTGGCCTTGAAACTATTAGAAGTGTTGCTCTTTCCTCTCGACACAAGAGGGTCTTTGCTTCTTGCTTCAACTAAAGCTAGTAAAGAGAGCTGTACTTGTAGTAACTTGCTCAAAGAATCCTTTTGGAACTTCATCGTTGATCAATGTTGCTTGCATCTCAACAAAAGATTTAGTTATGTTTTTAAGTGTGGTCTTAAGGACCTTATACTTAGGCCTAGTCAAGGCATTAAGCAACAATGCTTGCTTATCACCTTTTAATATGTCTCTCCCAATGCCACTAACTGCAAGAATACAAACTTCATTCGATCGAGCAATGTTTCCTTTGGTGCCACCTTTAATCCAAAGAGTTTTGACCTTAACTCAACTTTTACTATTGCTACACTTGCTTGATTGCCAAACAGATCATTAAAAGCAATCCAATTCTCAATTGCAGTCTTTGTTAAGTCCAAACGATAGTGATGCAATCTTCCAAACCCAATTCCTACTGAAGACATAACTTTGTTGTTTTGAATTTGCCATTCTTTTTATGCATATGTCCCAGTGGTAGTCTTTGTTTAACTCGAACAATTATGAGACAATTATCTCGCAAGAAATAAAGCTAAAGTTTATTGCCCAATTCTCAAAATCTTTACCAGTGAGGATAAGAATAGGAAGTGCTTTATGATTAGTTGGTCATATCCTCCAAGATTTTGAAACACATACCAACCTTGTTAATGATAAAGTCTTCAATAGCCTTGAGACGAGAGTATTTTCACTGCTATGAATCTTGGCAACTACCCACCATAGAGTATTATATTATCCCACTCACCACTCCTTGGTTTTTTCATTCAACCCTTAGCTATGATACTCTTCATAATTTTCTTCATAATTTTCCTTTCATTAACATGGAATATATATACAGTGCCAACAAGAATCTAAGGGATATGATCCCTCAACTCCCTAGTCACCTCCTAAATCTCAGGCAATTCCAACCACAACCACATAATGTTGTGCCACATCATTACTGAATTCAATTTAGATGGGTTGCTTATTCCATATTAACATATATAAGCAGTTGCTTTCTTTTTATTCAAATCCACTAAAGACTTGAAAGCCATCCTTCCAATTTCAATATTCTTCCATTTGTGACAAGCAGACAAAAGTGTCATCCAAGTCACTACCTCGGGATTACAAGGCATTTTCTGTAACAAAGCAACAGCTTCATCTAACTTGTTTGCACGACCCAAAAGGTCAACCATGCATGTGTAATGCATTACAGTAGGGGTGAATCCATACCACATAGGCATTACCTCAAGGTACTCCCATGCCTTTTCTACTAGACCTGCATGGTTACAACATCCAAGCATACATAAAAATGTGATAACATTTGGTTGAAAATTTTGATTTTGCATTGCCTCAAAAATGCTGAAGACAGAACTAATATCCCAAACTTACCATAACCTGCTAAGAGTGCATTCCATGTTGATACATCCCTTGCTTGTGGATGCAAATCAAATACCTCACGAGCCTCTTCCATGCTCCCACATTTTCCATAGAAGTCTACCAGAGATGTTACTATATGAGCATCAAATTCTCTTATCTCATAGTGGAACCGTCCAATGGCCAAGGCCCCATTCGCACCACAAGCCTTGAGAGCAGCAACATATGTCACACAATTGGGTGTACATTTGCACTCCTCTTTCATTCTGGAGAAGCAATCTAGGGCAACAAAACTCAGTCCATTATCCGCATATCCCATGATCAGAGCATTCCAGGACACCACGTCTGGCTCCTGGATACTGTCAAACACACTCCTAGCTTCTACCATGCTGCCACACTTAGCATACATGTCTATGAGCGTGTTCTGCACGAACTGATTCATATGGCAACCAATCTCTAAATGTATTTCTCTACCTCGTTCCAAACACCTTTCTTTCCAGTTTCATCTCCATCTACTGCCAATGACGTGCAGGCCTTGAGGGGCAGCAAGATAAGTCACACAATTGGGCGCACATCTGCACTCCTCTTTCATTCTAGAGAAGCAGTCCAGAGCAACAAGACCCTGCCCATTCTCCACATAGCCCAGAATCAGAGCAGTCCAGGACACCACGTTCGGCTTCTGGATACTATCAAACACGCTCCTAGCGTCTACCATGCTGCCACACTTGGCATACATGTCTATGAGCATGTTCTGCACGAACTGATCCATATGGCAACCAATCTCGAAATGTATCTCTCTACCTCGTTCCAGACACCTTTTCTTTCCACTTTCATCTCCATCTGCTGCCAATGACGTGCAGGCCTTGAGGGCAGCAAGATAAGTCGTGGACTGGGGCAAACATTTTCTCTCGTCTTTCATCCTCGAAAACAAGTCCAGTGCAGCAAGACCTTGTGCACTGTCCGCATATCCCAAGATCACGGCATTCCAGGACACCACGTTCGGCTCCTGGATACTGTCAAACACGCTCCTAGCTTCTACCATGCTGCCACACTTGGCATACATGTCTATGAGCGTGTTCTGCACGAACTGATCCATATGGCAACCAATCTCCAAATGTATCTCTCTACCTCGTTCCAGACATCTTTTCTTTCCACTTTCATCTCCATTTCTTGCCAGTGATGTACATGCCTTGAGGGCAGCAAGATAAGTCATGGAATCGGGCGGACATCTTCCTTCGTCTTTCATCCTCGAAAACAAAGTCCAGGGCAGCAAGACCTTGTGCACCGTCAGCATATCCCAGGATCACAGCATTCCAGGACACCACGTCCGGCTCCCGGATACTGTCAAACATGCTCTTAGCGTCTACCATGCTGCCACAGTTCGCATACATGTCTATGAGCGCGTTCTGCACGAACTGATTCATATGGCAACCAATCTCCAAATGTATTTGTCTACCTCGTTCCAGACACCTTTTCTTTCCACAGTTTCATCTCCATCTGCTGCCAGTGACGTGCAAGCCTTGAGGGCAGCAACATATGTCACGGGTCAGGCGCACATCTTCTCTCGTCCTTCATCCTCGAAACAAGTCCAAGGCAGCAAGACCTTGTGCACTGTTCGCATATCCCAGGATCACAGCATTTCCATAACACCACGTCCGGCTCCTGGATACTGTCAAACACACTCCTAACGTCTACCATGCTGCCACACTTGGCATACATGTCTATGAGCGTGTTCTGCACGAACTGATTCATATGGCAACCAATCTCCAAATGTATCTCTCTACCTCGTTCCAAACACCTTTTCTTTCCAGTTTCATCTCCATCTGTTGCCAGTGACGTGCAGGCCTTGAGGGCAGCAACATATGTCACGGAATCAGGCGCACATAGGCACTCTTCTTTCATTTTGGAGAAACAGTCCAGGGCAACAAGACCCTGCCCATTGTCCGCATAGCCCAGGATGAGAGCAGTCCAGGACACCACGTCCGGCCTCTGGATACTGTCAAACACGCTCCTAGCGTCTTCCATGCTGCCACACTTGGCATACATGCCTATGAGCGTGTTCTGCACGAATCGACTCATATGGCAAGCAATCTCCAAATGTATCTCTCTACCTCGTTCCAGACACCTTTTCTTTCCACTTTCATCTCCATCTGCTGCCAGTGACGTGCAGGCCTTGAGGACAGCAAGATAAGTCGCAGAATCGGGCAGACATCTTCTCTCGTCCTTCATCTCGAAAACAAGTCCAGGGCAGCAAGACCTTGTGCAGTGTCCGCATATCCCAGGATCACAGCAGTCCAGGACACCACGTCCGGCTCCTGGATACTGTCAAACACTGTCCGAGCGTCTACCATGCTGCCGCACTTGGAGTACATGTTGATGAGTGTTGCTGCAACATACATGTTCGACTCGTTTTCAGTTTCCGCTGCCTTTGCATGGACTCGTTTCCCCTGGTGCAGGTCTTTTTTCCTGGTACAGGACTTTAAGTCAGAAAGGAGATCATGGACATGACCATTTCTGATTGCTGATTGTTCCCCCTCCTTGTCAATGGATTAGAGTTGTTAACCATCCATTCCAAATAGCCATTATCAACCACCCGATCGATGTGCTTGCCTCTGTGCTTTCCCAAATCAAACGCATCTCGCCGCATGGAGTACACTCGAAACGACCCATGCCTATGGCCAGTGCTCCAGGTACTGCCAATTCCCTCACATCGCACCTGTGGCCACCATGCAAAGTACCAATTATCACGACTACTCCAGGTGCTCATATTACTGGATTATTCAAACCCTCAAGAACTCAGGCCGTCTACATTCGTCTAATTCGACTTCTCAGGCTCTAACCCACAAGTTGTCGTGGCTAACCACGTGGAGGTCTTTGTGGGATACCTGGCTTATCATCGATGGTGCTGCAAGCTATGTGGAGAGTCCAGAACCAATTCTTCAGTAAGGCCAATCGAGTTTGCAAAGCAGGGAGTATACCTGTACATGGAGGCCTGGACTGCCGGGAGTGTGCAAACGCAGTTGGACATCACAGACATGCCAAAATATTTTACATGCTCCAGGTTTACGCATATCAACAACGTAGCTGCCTTCATGAATACCTTGGAGAATACGCATATCAACAACGTAGCTGCCTTCATGAATACCTTGAAGAATCTTGATGCATCAAATAAGTTTTTGCGATAAATTGTTCCACTACAGATGCGAAATTTCTCTCCTATGCTAGAAACTAATATCGTCATTCTTGTTGCAGGTATCCAGATGATCAGCTTCAAATCAACCCTAAACCCAGTTCCTGCAGCACAGCGGGTGGCTGAGAGAAACTGCAGATATTCCAGAGGCTGCAGGATTTAGAGGATGGAAGTTTAAGCAGTCTGCACATAGCCGCCTAGGCCGGGAAGGTCTGTTCAGGATGAAGGAACTGAAGCAGAATGATGGGGCCGAGCGTTCGGTGAAAATGGAAATCAAGCCAGGGAAGGTGATCACTGTATACAACTGGCAATTCTGCTCGAACTCAACGACCAGCCTGCTCAACATTGGAGGTAGACCAGTCGGAGAATTGGGACAAGCTCGGCCAGAATAAATACGTGGAGCCTGTGGTTAATAATCAAACGTCTTTCAGACAGGGTTTACGAGTCAGGGCCCGATATCAAAGATCACTATACGAATATTTCGAATGTGCGTTCACCATGGAGCGGCTGAACAAGTGGTCGTCGAGTATGAGATGGTGTTTGTGGCTCCTGGGGACATCTACGATTCTTTCCCTGAGCAGTTTGTGTTTGCAGGCGACCAGATAATTCCTTTCCTGAATCGTCTAGGTGCCACAACTTTCACCACATTGTTCGGCTATGATAGGAAGCTTGGACAAGATTGCATATGCTTTCTTACTTGCTATGCTGCACTCAATCTTTCATGCTTCATATTTTCTGTCATGCAGGTTTGTTGTTTATTGGTTCAGTGTGTTTAGGGTATAAAGTTAAATGCTATGTTATTTTTAGTTGGAGGCCCATATCGCTGGTCCTTTGCGTTATTAGGCTTCTTCTTCTGTTCAGCAATGAACTTCTTTATTGTCTGGTACCGAGCCCTAGCTGCAATGATCATGACTACATTGATTATCGACAGGTATATGGTGTCTCTCTGTGGCTGTTTATAGTTTTCTTATTGTTCGTTGTTTAGGTTGAAGTCGATTGGGGAACGTGTAGAAACTTACATAGTAAAGATTAAATGTATGTATATGTAACTATACACATGAGCATACATTTCATTTACTGAAACCTAACACGATTGTGAATAGGTGTCGTGTAAAGTATCGTCTAGCTCATCAAAGCCATTTGTCCATGGGATAGGCAAAAATGTTCATCACTCACCCTTGCTTCTTGCAGAGAAAGATATGCGTAATACCATGTGTGTTTAATATTGCTGCTTCAGTCTTGCGAAAACCATTGAATTTGCGACTATGCTTCTCACAGCCACTTGAGCTCACGTTCTCGATAACACTAGTTAGTTAATATAAACATATCTGCATGTAATACATAAATAGGGTTATTATCAAAACTACAGGATAGAAAGATATATGATATTTACTCTATAATTATATTATAATTACGATAAAGATATAGATTATATGATGCATAATACTTATTTAGTTATATATTGTGATATATGTGCATTTATGTATGTATTAATTGGCACATACATCCATATGTATACATATATCACATTTACAAAATTTTTCTAACAGTAAGTTATATTTATAATATTTTTAAGAAGAACGTAAGCTGTAAAATATACAGATTTTATAAGACTTTATAAAAATATTAACATATATTCACGGGAAGCAATTTCAAACTTGAACGGGGACTTCTTAAATAATAAATTGCATAAACCTGCATTAAACGCTGCCGTTGGATCTTACTTGTTGCAGATTATAAAAAATGAAACCTCTTATGTGGTGTACACATATGAGTGTTAGAGAGTCAATTTCCTATTTATATATATAATACAATACCTATATACATACAATAGTACTTAAATAAATCTATACATATATAAGAGTGCACACGTGTAGTGTGTCTATATATACATTATTTATTATTTATTTATTTATCTTAATGGGATTCATCATATAATATTTATCATATCATATTGAGATTAAAAAATAAAAAATAAAAAATATTATACATAATAAAATATCTAAGAATCAGACCAACGACTTCTGCCCCTCGGATATGGAGAAAAACTTTGTACTGACAACCTTAGAATATTCATAAGTATATTCATATACATTGTCTAATTTTTACTATATCGCCAGCTTATGTATATATATATATATATATATATATATATATATATATATATATATGTCTATGAATTTGCTACAATTTATATTATATGCTGTATACAGACCGTGTGTGTACGAGAGAGATTATTTTCTATAGAAGATATAAAAAATAGATTAATTAATTGAACAATTTGGAAAAGAATAATATATTAGGGCAGTTGATGAGGAGGAGAATTGAACACGGGAACTTTTGTTTGTTGGCTATTGTGGAGACTACAAGATCCTTACAAGTTTTGTAGCAGCTGATGAGGTATGCAATTGAAATTCTCAGTTCAAATCTGATGAATTTCTGGTTTCAAACAAACCCTATTAATGTCTATTTTTTTTTATTTTTTTTATACACAAAAGTCAGCTTAATTAGTTTTGAATTTTATGATGAGTTGTTATTCAACATAAAGAATGTATTCCAAGTCTCGTATATATTGGTTGTGTTGTCTGTACAGGGGTATGTGGATCTGTTACTTCACTTTATATGTTTATATCTATATAAACATATATTATCTTCAAAGCAATGCTCAAGATTTGTACCACACACACGCACACACGCACAGACCTATACATATATAGCGAGTTATACTGTGTGTGTGTGTGTGTGTGTGTGTGTGTGTGTTTGAGAGAGAGAGAGAGAGAGAGATGTTGCTTATTACACTAAAGATAATGTACAGGCTTATAGTTTGAACTTAATGTATGCTATTATAATATATATGGATCGACATGATTCTGATATCCACTTCTCTCTCTCTCATTACATTTCTAGGCAAAGGCAGAATGTCGAGACCTATGGTGCTTGCATTAGTGCTACTTTTCTTAATATTTTCTTCACAAACAGAATGGTTACAACAGGCTAGAGTCGATCCAGAGCCTCCTCCTAAGATGCTCCACCCCTCCACCTCTGCAAATCAACAAGTCAAAGAACAAGTACGCGCTTACACACACACACACACATATATATAAAATTTTATAACTAGTTTTTATATTGCATAGATAATTTTGCTTCAAGAGAAACAGATTCATACACTTACACAGCTAGTAAAGAGTCTTAAGGGCCAGCTTTTGCTTTGTCAAGAGACACTAAATGAGAATGTGACAGAGACTAAGTTGCTTGATGTGCCTGAATCAGATTAATTATGTAACTAGTAATATTATTAATAAGAACATCATGTTTATCTGCCTTGTTACATTCAGTTAACCTTCGTATTTAACTAACCACAGTTAAAGACTTATAGTTAGTTATAGCTAATTTAGAATATTCACACTACTAACTAAGAACGATATTTTAGTTAAGTATATATGCAAACAGGATACACCTAGTTATAACTATAGTTACTTATGTGTGAGAAGTAGAGAGTATTTGAGATATTAAGTATGGATTCAGAAAGATAGAATATTTTTAAAAAAACCATATATACAACTTTTACAAATTAACATTTTCAAGTACATTATTAATTAAGTAGTCTAACTTCAAAGTTTATATTTAAACTAATATAAGGTGAGTAGGAAATCTAATAATTAAATTAACTTATTCAGTAATTAAGGATGGAAATATTGAAAGAGCAGATATATTAAATGAAATGTCAGATGTATTAGTTTATAAAAACCCTGCTTATATACAGGAGACCTCCTGCCACATGGCACACATGCACACGTGCGCTGACACATGGGGGCCAATCACCACCCATGTGTCACTACGCATGTGTGTATATACACATGCTATATACGGTATGTTACCTAATAACAGTATCTTACACTATCCTCTGCGGCTGTGTAGATGGTGATGGATCTGATGGTCCTAGATCCATGTGAGCTAGGCCATCTAAGGTATGACCAAATGTATTCAACGAGTCTCGAACGACAAACCGTTTCATTCGAATCACGTGAACTATCTCAACCTCATGAGATCCCACCAACTGTACTTGATTATACCTAAGGACCAACCTTTGGAGTACTCAGTAGGGACCAAGCCACTTTATGTAATAAACCAGTTGCAAGCCCAGGTGCAGTCAGCTTGGGGAAAACGTACCAGGACTAAGTCACCGTCAGCAAAATCTGGTGGAATTTGATGTCGTGCATTGTAAGAAGATTGCTGCATTTGAGCTCGACCAAGATGTTCAGCAGACTCTGCACGCAGAAGAGGCAAAACAGCATCCAAATGTCGAGCCCACATCTTTGCATCCTCGGCACGTGGCAGATTCGATGATAACCCCAATTCACTAGGCAACTTAGGATCATATCCATACAATGCCTTGAATGGAGAGATACCAATCGAACTCTGAATGCCTGTTACATAAGCAAATCTCAAACATCGCAAATACCAATCCCAGTCCGTGTGATTGAAGTTCACATACTTCGAGATCATACCCTTGAAGGTCCGATTCAATCGCTCCACCAAACCATCAGTTTGTGGATGATACGGAGAGGCAAATGAATGTTTTACCCCTAACCTCTCACACAACACTCGGAATACCTCTGCAATGAAAGCGGGGCCATTGTCTGATAACATCCGCTCTGGACAAGAATGCTGCAAAACCACATTATCGAACAAAACAAAGCTGTTGACATGGCAGTTGCATCCGGAAGAGCACCAACCTCCACCCATCGAGTTAAATAATCAGATACAACAATGATGTACTGGTTACCTTGAGAAGAACGTGGAAAAGGTCCCATTAAATCCACTGCAATTAACTCAAAAGGGCGAGAGACATTGATGGATTCCAACACCCCATGGCCCGAGTCGTAGAGGAATTCCGAGTTTGACAAGTGGGACACTTTGAATATACCTGATCACATCACCACGCATGCTGGCCAATAAAATGATCGGAGCAGCTTCTCCAACACTCGTTGGTGACCAAGATGACCTCCAACAATAGGTGAATCATGATATGCTCGAAGAAGGTGTGGAACATATGTAGAGGGTACAGCCAAACGCCATCTGTCCTCTGGATTTGTCCCAATAAAATACAATAAACCATCCTGAAGTCGAAACTGAGCATGATATTGTCGAAACCGAGGTTCGGAAGACGGATTTGCAAACGCATCGCGTAATTGCCTCGTCCATGGTTCATGTTTTTGAGCATCCTGCCACTGTTCCAAGGATGGTAAGTCGGCATCGAATACCTGAGGGGCTTGTATCAAACCGAATGCTGCAGCTACTGCATGAGCAGGCAAAGTGGAATCGGAGAGGGGTGCTCGAGAAAGTGCATCCGCATCCACCATTGTTCGCCCAGGCCTGTGCACCACCTTAAAGTTATATACCTGGAGACGTAATGCCCATCTGGCTACGCGACCCACTAAATTCTTCCGTTTTAATAAGGAAGTGACAGCAGCATGATCACACTCCAAAAGTGTTTCACTCCCATGTAAGTAGGCATGAAGTCGTTCAAAACCCCAAACAGCAGCAAGGCATTCTTTTTCAGTAGTGGAATAATTCTCAGCCGGCGTGAGTACTCGACTAATGTAAGCCACCGGGTGTCGAATTGAAGAATCCACAGCATCAGTTTGCATCAATACACCACCAATACCAACATCTGAGGCATCTACTCGTAAAATGAACGGACGAGTAAAATCTGGGTATTGAAGCAATGGTGGAGTTGTCAGGAACTCTTTTAACTGGTCAAATGCCTGCTGACACCTGCGAGTCCACCTGAAAGATACCTGTGGACGAACTAACTCCCGAAGAGGGGCAGTTCGATCAGTGAGATGATCGATGAATCGACCCAAGTACTGCACCTTGCCCAAGAAACGCTGGACTTCCTGTACTGTACGGGGACGAGGGAACTCTCGAACAGCTCGCAACTTCATTGGATCCACCTGTAAACCCTCTCGAGATATACGGTAACCCAAGTAAGTGGTGTCGGTCGAACCAAACACACACTTTTCAAGTTTCAACTTCAGGCCAACTTCTCGAAATCGATCAAGAACGCGCCGTACATCACGAATGTGATCCTCCCAAGAACCAGACCCATGAATGAGCACATCGTCGATAAAATCGGCAGTGATATCAGGCATATCGGAAAGAAGCTCATCCATCATGCGTTGAAAGGTGGCAGGAGCTGAAGTCAATCCAAAAGGCATGACCAAAAACTCGTAAAGACCAAATGGTGTCCGGAAGGCCGTTTTTGGAATATCCTCCTCAGCCATAGGAACCTGCCAATATCCTGATGCCAAATCCAACTTAGTAAACCATCGACTCTGACCCAAACGATCTAATAGATCGGCAGAGTTCGGAAGTGGATAGACATCTTTGATGGTAACATCGTTAAGAGGTCGGTAATCCACACAAAATCGAGAGATCCATCAGGCTTGGGAACCAAATGAGGTTCACATGCCCATGGACTCCGTGATGGACGACACACTCGTTTACCAATCATATCAGTAACAGCTGTTCGCATGGCTGATAACTCTTTGGTGACCTGCGTCGAACCGGGACTTTGAAAGGCTTTGCATTGCCGGTGGGTATACAGTGTCGAGTCTTCACACGTGCACCTTGGGACAGATCAAATTTGAACAAACTTGCATACTACTGCTTAAGTTGTTCGATGCAGTGTGCTCGATACTCAGGTGACGGATCCGCATTTGAACCTGTTGAGATGAACACCACCCCAAGACCGGAATCAAAGGAGCTGTATGCGTGATACAAACAGCAACAAGCTTCTCTGGACGTAAAGGAACAGACAGAGACACAGACTCCAAGCGTAATACAGGAGGAGAGAGTGAAAAATCACACATACCTTTCGACTGCTTTAACCAATCACATCCCAGAATAATGTCAAAGACCTGGGAAGGGACAACCCTAAGAGACCCAGAGGGAAACTTACATTGCACCCAAACCAGCGTAGTGAAGTGGTGTACTGTGATACTGCACGAGACTGCCCATTACCATATAAAATGTGCAAGACCTTATCTGCACGTCTTAAGGGTAATGAGCACCGATGCGCTAGAGAAGTTATGGAAGACATACTGGATCCTGTATCCACAAGCACTGTGACTGAAAGATCATTCACTCGTGCAGAAAATGTGAAAACTGGATGATCTGGTGGAACTTGCAAACCCTTGATATGCATAGCGGAAAAAAGCATGGAGGTGAAGTCTCCATCGCACGGGATCCCTCCGTCGCCCGTACGATTACTGGTTTTCCGCAACAGATCCACCTGCAAGAGAGGCTTCGTCATCTGGAAGCTCATCATCAGACATAATGGCCCACAGGCACACCATCCGGAACATATGGTCGCCAGCCTGGATGTGGTGGACGCCAATCAGGATACACATCGCATGCCCGCCAAGTATGTCCAGGCGCCCAACAGGCCCAACAATGAACTTGATTGGGTCGACCTGCATTGTTCCGATTCCTCCTGTCACGAATCCGTGGATTTTGACCACCACGGGCAGGTACTGGAGCAGGTGCAGGACGATTTCGTGGAGGTGGTCCAGGGTGGGCCCCGAGGTCGACCACGAAAGGCTTGCCGTGCGGGCACATATGCAGCAGCATCAACCTCCATTGGATCAGCACGCTGAACAAGAGGAGCAGGTAACCCAAGGGGAACACGGCCCTCACCAGGCACCAACTCAAAACGTTGAGCTAGTGCAAAAGCTTCCTCCAATGTGGTAGGACGAAGAGCCCGAACGAATCGAACAAGTTCGGGTCGCATAGTTGGCCATAACATACCGAGCTTAATAGGCTCAGGCATGTTAGGATATGCACGCCGAACTAAATCCCCGAACCTAATACTGAACCGCATAACAGACTCACCAGGATGTTGTCGTATCGCATGCAGTTGTTGGAAAGCATCATCTGAATCCTCAACTTTGCCAAACGTACGTTTGAGGCATTCCGTTAACCGATTACTATTGGCTTGAATCTCCGCAGCCAATCCATTATACCACTTGAGCGCAGGGCCTTCCAAACATGTAGGGAATTCTCTGAGAGCACGGGCCTCATCCCAACCATGGTAACGAACAATGACTTGGAAATGATCAAACCAGTGGTATACATCATCTCCCGGATCACCACAAAAAGATCGGGGTCGAACCCTCGGATTTGTGGCCTGTGAAGAAGATGAAGGAGTACTAGAAGCAGATCCCCCGGCATGAGGCTCAGACGGGGAAGAGGAGGACGGACCCTCAACAAAGCGCTCCAACAACTTAGTTTGTGCATCAATAGCAGTAGCAATAATGCTAAAAGCCGTCTCCATGTTCATTGTCATGGAAACAAGAAAAAGAAAAGGCGGAAGAAAGGAATACCCAACTTCTCCACCAATGAAAGAGCAGATATATTAAATAAAATGTCATGTATTAGTTTACAAAAACCCTGCTTATATACAGGAGACCTCCTGCCACGTGGCACACATGCGACACGTGGCGCTGACACATGGGGCCAGATCACCACCCATGTGTCACTACGCATGTGTGTATATACACATGCGTATATACGGTATGTTACCTAATATACAGTATCTTACAATATGTGATTTTTTAATTAAGGAATTTTTCTTTAAAATTAGTTCTACTAATTAGATATATAAAAGGTCTTTTTGGGATTATAACACCACATAGACTCTAATCCCAGTCTAATCCCAGATTGAGCTGGCTTATGTGGCAGAAATCTTACGTGGTAAAGGAAATCAGCTGATGTGGTGAAACGGACAAGTCAAATGACGTGGCACAAGAATAGACTCAATACTTTATTTCAGATGAAACTCAAAAAACACTGGCAAAATGGCAGCCATATATTATCGTCTGAAAGTCATCCGATGATATTCTTTTATTAATTAATTATTTTAAATATATATATAAATAATAATATTATTATCTTTTGCATTTGGGATACTCCTCACTGCCCACACAGTGATGGCAGACAAACAGACCTTGTGGATCCACCTTCCGTTTGATAGAAAGCAGCCGGTGGTAATTCTCACTACAATGACTGCTGCCAGTCTGGTTCATTGAAATCGGCCTCGTTCAGATATGGTGCCGAGCCAGGAGTAAGATCAACCAGAAGTTTACTGGCGTCACTGACGGTTGTAGCATATTCCTGCTGTTGGGCAAGAGTTGCATTTTCACTGCTCCAAAACTGTGCAATTATAACGAGCCAAGTTGAACTCCTCCATGCGGGGTTCACTGCATTGTTCTGTGGCACTGAGATACGACCACCAACTAGCGAACCGAGAACAAGATTCAATTTCTCTGTAATCTTCCTCAGTGCATCGGCAACCTGCGATGGTGAAGTTTCAGCTAAGTGCCGCGGAATGAGGCGACTAGCTTCGAATAGCTGGCCTCCCGCTGTCGGCTTGTTAACCGGTGATAAGGTGTCATTTGATCCCTGCAAGCACCCAGGTTGAGCGTTGCATTGCGCATGGAGATGCCAATCCATGAAAGATGAGAAAGACTGCAGTCTCCCAGTGACTCCAACTCGTGGGGAATGCTGCTGGACATAGGTCATGAGTGAGGCGAGCTTTCCCTCCGCCACGGATGTGTTACTGGAGGTCAAGTAAGCAATCTCGATGCCGCCAGGGAGTATGAAGAAAGAACCAGACCATCCTGCATCGGCAAGCACCACGCTCACCTTGACAAACTCTGTAAGCAGCCCTTGGAAGCTAGAGTTGTCTGCCGCTCTAAATGTGTATCGAGCATAGACAAGGTTGTTGAAATCTGGATGTGCTCGGTGCGTGGCTGAAACCACCACCCCAAAAGTCCCACCCCCTCCACCACGGATCGCCCAAAAGAGCTCCTCGTTCTGACACCGGTTGGCTATCAGGATCTTACCATCGGCAGTCACCACCTTCATCTCCACTATGTTGTCTGCACCGAGGCCAAAGGATGGCGACAATGGACCTTGACCTCCACCCTGAATATACACCGAATCATATTGCTGTCTAGCGAGAAACAACTGCATTTACCTGAACGAAACCTCCTGCAGCACCAACAGTCGGACAGTAACCGCCAACTACGACGCGTTTCCTGTCGGAAGCAGCCTGGTAAAGCGCTTCAAACTGCACGCCAGCACCGACGGTTACAGCAGGAATGGCCTCCGTAGGGCATGCATGTGGTATGAATGCGTCGTCGAAGACGATCTTGCTCATGTGGTGTGTCCAGATGCTGAGTGCACCGCCTGCAGTGCTGCGGCCCAGCAAGTCATGGCCGGTGTTACGGATGACTAGGCGGAGCTGGCGATCTGAAGCGAACTTTACTGCCAGACGGACGTGCACTGGCAAGGTTGCGTTGACTGCATAGATCGGTACAGAGCCCTGTGAACAGGGTGCCGCCCTGCTGGACGACAGGAGACAGTTACTGTTCGTTCCGGTGCCCATTTCCCACTGGCTCTGGTGCATAGCTCCGGGCTGTGCGATTCTCCATTCGGAGCTCGTCCAGCTCCTTTGTACTTCGCTACAGGCTTGTGCATCATAGTGCGGGTCATGGCAAGGTGCAGCGGGGGCACCACACGGACCAGTCGGCCCCAATGGATGCATTGAACTCTGCCCACACTTGTGCATCTGGCCAGCAGGGATCAGTGGACAAGCACCGGCAGAATGCAGACTCTGTGTTTGGAAAGCTTCCTAGTATGTAAAACAAAACAAGTGCGAACCACATTTTTGTAGATCTCACTAATATTAAGTGCTCATGAACTCCAGTATTGTACATCCAAGGGAGTACAAAAAGTCAAATTGATGACATAATGAATTATTGACACAGTCAATTATTCTTCTTAAATTTTTTATATATATGTAATACTAAAACTAATTTAATGAAATATTTTAATGTAAATTTAAATTGGTTAAGGTTTAAATATATTCTTACATAAAACTAAAACTTAAATGAACGTGCAGACTTTGTTTTTGTGTTTTAATAGATTTATGCTTATTATTAAGTCCACGAGCCTACGTGCGGATGACCCCAAATATATTTTGAAATTAAAATTTCTATTTAATTTCTAGGTTGCCGTTTTGTTTTAATAAAGAATGTTCAAAATTGTTTAGCATTAAAATTTATTAGTTAATTTTATTATTATTAAAATTTTGAGTATAATTTCATAATTAATTTACTTTATTAGTGAAATTTTAATATAGTATTAACATGTTACATAAATTTGTAAATTTTATAATGTTCTTTCATTAAAATAAAGATTTGAAGCTAATTAACGAACAGTTACTATTCTTAACTGACAGCTCTCATAGGAAATCCGTTACGGAACCAATGTTAGGATGTAACGTTGTATCATTTTTAATAAACTATATTATAAATATGCCATTGACGCAACCATATAAAATCTTTATATTAAAGTAGTAATATGTTTAGTCCCCAGTCAACAACAAGGAATATTCATCACATGAGTGCAGAATCACAATCTGGACCAGCTGTAGGGACGCGTCTATCTTCTCTGTCTTCTGTGCATATAAAAAAAGTCCCATTACAAACGTGCTTAAACACATTACTTAAACAGGTTTTACTCCTATTTCTCCATGGCCTGCGTTTCAACAAGCTTCCATGGATCGTCATTTCATATGAAAACACGCTATGTAAGCAACAGAAAACAGTACTTAACACTCACATCTTATATACAAGTAATTTACTCGTTGTTTAGTGTTGCAAGTTGTAAAGATTGCGAGACCGTAGGAGAGAGAACTGGGGACTGTTCTGACGATGCCGGATTCGTCGGGGTTCAAGGAGTGGAGGAATTTCAGAGCTGCATTAGCACTCGGGAAAATCTAAACACAGTACTGAGTGGATATACCAGATACCACAGGTAGAACCGGGGTGCATACTTATATCAACAGGGGAGAAACATAGGAACCCCTGCTCCAGAACGCCCTTGTTCTCGTTACAGATGTATCAAAGCACACCTGCAGAGGGCTTATTATCAACAAGAGGATGCCCCGAAGCAGCAGAGGACATACCTTGTACGGCAGAGTTTGGATTTCCAGTGTATATGGCAGGTCCGTACAGCTCGTGTGAGCATGAAGTGCATATGTTGAGCTCCTGCAGCTGCCTGAGAGGCTATAGGAGGTTAATGGAAGGAGTATACCTTGGGGATCAGAGTGTTTTGAGCCACTATAAGCAGTGTTGAGAGAGGTAAATGAAGGTTAATTAGTGTTAATTATCAACTAATATGAGTGTTTAGGCTGTGTGAAACCTGAGGAGGTTAGGGTAATGGTAAAATGAGATGGAATGGGATATGGAGCAGCTCGAGCTTGAGATTCGAGCTTTTGACTGGTGGAAAGTTGTCTCCTGTAGTAGTAGTCTCTTTATGCAAGTTGCATGTGAAGATATCTGCAGGAGTTTAACAAATGAATTAACGCAGTGTGAGTTCCGTTAACATTTTATTATCATGTGTATGTGTATACGTAATATGTCATTATATATACAACTATGAATAATGAAGAGGATGGTAAACGAGCGCGAAGAGATATACGAACTAGTTCAGTTGGCAGCTCGAAACCAGATTTAACAGAGGTCAATCTCCTCCATGACAAGATCTGGCAAAATCCACGGCTGAATAACAAGCCATTCCTGCTCAACCGTCTTATATATCTCTATGGCAAATGTGCTTCCCCAAACAAGGCATGGCAAATCTTCACACAGAGCTACGAACACGACATATTCTCGTGGAATCTTGTCCTCACTGCATTTACCGAGGCTGGATTAATCAACCAATCAAGAGAAATCTTCGAAAGAATGCCGCAGAGGATGTTTGTCACCTGGACTACACTCCTTCGTGCATATTGCCCAAGATGGGCATATCAAGGAAGCCAGGAAACATCTTTGAGTTAATCCCATATCCGGATCCCGTTGCGTGGAACACCATCATAGCTGCATACATAGAGAGACGAGATTTGAGAGAGGCAGAGTTTCTATTCAATCAGATGGCGAGAAAGATGTGGTTACTTGGAACTCTATACTTTGCAGCATATGCCGAAGAGGGCATATGTATGTGGTGAACACTATGTTTAGTTCTATGCAGGAACGAAAACTTAGTTACATGGAACTTACTTCTTAAAGCACATACGAAGGCAGGAGTTCTAATGGGCACTGAAGATTTACTCGAGAAAATGCCTGCTTGGACGTAGTATCGTGGACTTCACTTCTTACTGCAAATGCCCAGAAAGGCAAATACCACGCATGAAGGAGCTCTTTAACGGGATGCCGGAGAAGAATGAAATCTCTGGAACACAACATTATTGGGCATATTCTCAAGAATGTTCTGTAAATGAAGTACAGGGACTCTTTAATAAAATGCCCAAGCATAACATCTCATCGTGGAACGCACTGCTTGCCGCGTTTGCCGAAAAGGGCATATTCATGATGCAGTACGTGTACATAATGAGATTCCGGCAAGGATTGTTTCTCATATATAATGGTGGTGAAGGCATATTCACAGAATAATCTCCTGGAAAGCTTGGGAGTTATTTCAAACGTATGCCTGAGCACGACGTAGCTGTGTGTAATACTATCTTGTTAGCATATGTCCGGAACGGACAGATGGAGGTAGCCGAGAGTGTATTCTCAACGATACCGGAACCGGATTGTTCTATATGGACTGTGATGGTCTCTGCATATGCCCAACAAGGGCAGCTTGAGAAGGCAAGTGGTGGTTTAATCGAGTACCGAGCCTGATATTGTTCTTTGGACAGTCATGTTTACAACGTATGC